>VXAY01007237.1:0-41112 GCA_013399855.1 Oxyruncus cristatus | reverse complement strand
TTTTTTTTTTTTTTAATAGTGGCTTGGTCTTGCTTATTTCTGTCATTTTGTTTAAAGTAAGATCTTGGTAAAAGACCTTGTAAACAGTTAATTCCTGTGGTGCTTTCCTCAAAATGTGATCTATATGACACTAACATAAAGTAAAATTTCAGCAGTTATTTCATATTTCATTGTGATTACTTAGATTTGTCTTCAGACTAGATATTTGAAAGAAATTTTTTACAGTTAGAGTGTTTGAAGCAGCGAAACAGGTTGCCCAGGGAGCTGTGTATGTCCCATCACTGGCAACATTCAAGGTCCGATTGGACAGGGCTCTCAGCAACCCGATCTATTTCAAGACATCCCTACTCATATCAGTGGGTTTTGACCAGATGATATTTAAAGTTCTTTCCCACTCAAACCATTCTGTGATTCTTTGTTTGATATGTCTTATTAGAAAAAAACCCCAAACCATATGTTTGTTTTGTTAAGAAGTAATTCAAAGAATAAATAAATAAATAAAGGACAGAGAGCTGGTGAATAATATTTTCCTGCCTTCTAGAGAAATTAAATTAGTTTTAAATAAAAGGAATCCAACCTATACTTCCTCCCATAATAAAAATGAACGCTAAGATCAGTAGAGAGACATTTAGGCACAGTGCTTGCTTACCACTCTGTCCACACAGAGGTTTATAAAGAGCGGCTGACATAACTTACATCTAGTTTTCACTGCATAACACATAAAAAAATATATTTTTCATAGTGTATTGACATTTACCTCTTTTTCTAGAGGGGTTGTTTTATTTGTTCAGTCTTACGTCTTATGTCAAATACTTGTAAAAGGTGGATGTTCTTTAAAGTCTGTTTTCAGAGGTGGTCTGTTCTTCATCACAAATAAGGTTGTGGCACTTAATAATAACTTTCCACACATTAAATCCAGAAAATTATGGATTCTGAAGCACACAAAAATTTAATTAAAGCACACAGAGAAAGAGAATGACTATGAACAAGTTTAGAGAAGATCGAAAAGTGGAAAAAGAAGCATCATGTAATAACATTTTTCATTAGATGGTGTTAACATTCTCAGCTTACTATCTAATGAACTAAAAATTAAGATAACTTCAAACTGATGTATCTGAAGAAAATTCTATCTGGGACATATTCTATAAAGTTGAAGATGCGAGTTTTTTTTGTTTGGTTGGATTTTTTTACTGCTGTTAATGGCATAGCTTGAAATAAAATACGTTTTGGCTGTCTAACTTCATTTATTCCCTGGAGAGACTTTTTGAATATCAACTAGACCTTGGGACAGTTTAAATGAAAGAATCAGTCTCACTGTAAACAGAAAATGTAACTGCTAATGTGTGTAAAGAAAGAATAAGTACATAAAAAAGAAGTTACTAGTATGAAAATATTCTATCAATGAACCAACAGAGAGCTAAACTAAAAAAGACATCAGGAAAGTAGCAGGAATGCAGACATTGGCAGAAAATAGTGTGGGACAAGGACATAGCAGTTTAACTTCTTTCTATCATCATATGTCCACGCAAGATACCTCAAAAATATCATCAGACTCATACAGTTTAGTGGTCATTTCAGCGAAGCTTGATTACAGTGAAATGACCTAATTACCCTCTTTGGTACTCTTTAAATTTTCATTCTTGAGATATGTAGATAGTGCAACCAGAACTATTAAAGTACTTGAAGGGGAGGAGTCTCCTGAAGAACGAAGTTCCAGCTGATGAGCAGCCTTTACATTCCAAACAACCTCAGAGCTCCTCTTTTGCATGAACTTTTACTTCAACGAGAGAGAAGGTTGCAGGGACCTCTTTTATAGTTAAAGGAAGCATATTATTTTGTAATAAGTTCATTTTACTTATTTCAGAATTGTGACAAAAGAATATTTAATGACAGATGTTCCTAAACAATACCAATTTTTAATTTTTTGATGACAAATTGCATTTATTATCCTTCTTATAAAACTAAGTAAATGTTTCATACTAAATGAAACTTTTCCAGTTCTCCGTTCCCTTGTAGCTAATGAATTTTTCTCTAGCAACTGAAAATATCTGAGGGATTTATTGTGATAAAAATTGTATTTGGCAACCGTTAAGAAAAACAAAACAAATTGTACTAGGCTTGGAAAATATATTTTATGCATTTGCTAGTACTATTGATTTATGATATTTTTGTGTTCCTCGAGCAAGGAGTTGTTTCAGATTCTGTTTTTACACAAAGTGGTGATTTTGGAATTCATACGACTTTTAATAAAAAAATGTAAATGAAGATTCTATTTTTTTTGTTTTGAGTTAGTTTCACAATTCATTACTACCTCAATATAAAAAAAATACGTAAAATTTAAGTAGATCATATTTTATAGCCTAAGAAGCTTCCTTTAGAATGCCTTTAATGAGAAGTAGAAAGTGGAAAGCATACCCAGTCAAGTTTTTGAAGTCTGTAGCCAGAGTATTTTTCAAGTTCACAGTATAGTCAGAAAAGCCTTGACATAATATTATGCAATCAAATAAAGTGACACAGAGTTCAAAAGCAAGTGTTTCACTTAGTAGTATTGTAATTGGTCTAAGGCAAAATGTGAATATATGGGGGTTTTTTTGTTTGTATTAAAGCTTTGTAAATCCTTCAGTTGTTTTTTGTTTAACTTTTGGAGGACATTAAATGTCAGTGAACAGATTGCTGTTACTTGCTTCTTTATTTCTTACCTTCTTTTCTCAAATTTAATCTGTTTTTATTCACAGCTCCCTGTGGAGGAAACCTGACTGGCTCTTCAGGTTTTATACTTTCACCAAACTTCCCTCATCCTTATCCCCACAGCAGAGATTGTGACTGGACTATCACTGTAAATAATGATTATGTTATATCATTAGCATTTATCAGGTAATCTGCTACTTACTCATAATTTTTAAAGTCATGTTTATAACTTTATTATTGGTAGTTGTTCAGAGTTTAGAGTAACATGTACACTTAGTATGACTATCAAACTGATTAGTAATTGTTGTGTTTGTTAACAGTCACAACAAATACGTAAGAGTACTCAGTACACAGACCAGTGGAGCTTGGGAACTCATTGCTCCTGTTAAATTAAAAGCACTCTGTTTGCGCTGGCTAATGTCGAGGTGGATGGTGCTCAATTTATAAGGTTCAGTTCCTGGGAAGGCAGCATGGATGGAGTAACTCACTGAACTGTCTGCGGCCCAGGACGGCCTTTAATAGCGAAACTACTTGATTCACCACATTTTGTTTGATACACCAGCTATATAGGCAAAATTTCAAAAGCTGTCTTTAAATTTAGTTTTACTAGTCCATATCATTTCAGAATCCTTCAACAAGATACTTCCTGATTTTCTGGTTATTAGATGGAATTTTTCCAGAATTTTCTTTAATTACGAGATTAAATTAACTTTAACAGAATCCACAGAGGAACTTTTGCTGTATGCCTTGTATCTAACACAGGATGCAATTATGTATTAAAAAATGCGTTCCAACTGGGGAATATGTCACAGAAAGGGTAAAAATGGTACTTCTGATGTCCCATCAAATTTAAGTTCTTCTTATGGTCAATGTTCTACAATAGTGTCTTTATTGTTCTGATGTGCTAATGTGATGACTTCTTTAGTGAGGTAGGCCATAGAATTTTCTGTTCTTGGTGCTCAGTGTTATATGTTTTAGTGAATTCATTCTAGGAAAATAATTGTTCAATTATATTTACAGAAGTTATTATTTAATTTTGTTGGTGATATCAGAATGTAAGTTGCTAAGGAACTTTTTATTGTGCAGTAGCACTTGTTGTTTTATTTGGTTAAATATTGTGAGCTTAAGATATTTAAGAATATTCTGCCCTTTATGTTGTACATTTAGATATGAGATCCCCCATCTTAGAATAAAAATAATATTTTACAGTGTGACTCAATATAGTATATAAACAGTTTATAAATCCCAAATATTACCACAGTAAAATATCTTAAAATCTGGTCAATTGCTATGCTTTTTGACAGAAGCTGAGAAGCTTAATCTCAGTCAAAGAAGAGTGCATCCTTACTGAGAATTGCCTCATTTATGACACACAGACAGTTTCAGAGTAAGAAACTCTGAACACTCTATTATGTGATTTTAAGTAGGCTTTAGAGTGGAACTTACTCCAGCTAATCCTTTTAAACTCAAGACAAACTATGGCACTTTAACAATCAAATGTGTTGACTTTTGACTTCTGCATTGCTTTTGTAAGGAAATATTTTTAAATAACTCAAATATTAAAAAAGGAGCTCTATGAGGTCTTTGATGCCTACATTTATTTCAATCGAGGGCTACTTTCAAGTAGAGACAACATAGTTTGGATTTTCATTCTTTTACTAAGTATCTTTTTTAAAAAACATTTTTTTTGTACAAGGACAATCTTATACATAAAATAGGTTAACTCTTGCCCTTAAAATTAAATTCAAACTTAACTAAGTTAGTTAACTAACTATAGTTTCATTCAGGAGGAAAGATGAGGTTTTAATACTACATCTTTTTATTTAAACTGACTATAGGCAAAATGCCTTTTACTCTCAGAGTTACAGGAAGATCATCCCCTGGCTCTGTGAAAGTGTTTCAGTCTGATTAGAAGCTGTGTATTCTCTATTCTGCAGCTGACTGCATTGTATTATACAGCATTTCTGCAAAGGGTTCCAATAGGTCTACACTGTTTATTTTCCTAAAGCTTCAGAAACATGCTAATATTTTTTTTTCTATTTAAAAAGGTTTGGGTTGTGGGGTGTTTTTTCAGGGTTAGCAGCAAAATATCATTTCTAAAGAGAGAAACAAAAAATATGGTATTTCTTTGTTTGCTACTAAAACACTTCTACAAACCTTTTTTTTTTTCTATCAGTGGATGGTTTGTTTTCCTTTCATGAAAACAGTGATAGTAAACTTCAAATTTAAGCTAGTAAGTGTGAAAATCTTAGGCAAGGCTTGTTCAATCTAACATTTCTATCTTTTTTTTTTTTGTTCTCCAGCTTCAGTATAGAACCCAATTATGATTTTCTTTATATCTATGATGGGCCAGACAGTAACAGCCCACTAATTGGGAGCTTTCAAGATAGCAAGCTGCCAGAGAGGATAGAAAGCAGTTCAAATACTATGCATCTGGCTTTTCGGAGTGATGGATCTGTTAGTTTTACTGGATTCCATCTAGAGTACAAAGGTAAGTAAAATTATTTCTCTTATTTATTTAAAAAATTCAATGTACGAGTGCAAATTTTAATCTGTTGGAATTTCTCATAGTTTTCCACCTGATAATGTTTTTGTTTTGCCTAAGAGTTATGATAATGTGTATAATGTTATAACCTTGCTAACTTAAGATAAAGCTTCTAATATGATTTCATATACCTGACATATGATAATGTTGATTGCATGATTTCTTCCACTGTATAAAGGAGGCTTACAAGAAGGCTGGGAAGGCCCCTATAGTGATAGGACAAGGGAGAATGGCCTTAAGCTGAAGGAGGGTAAGTTTAGTTTAGATATAAGGCAGAAATTCTTTCCTGTGAGGGCAGTGAGGCACTGGAACAGGTTTCCCAGAAAGGCTGCGGGTTCCCTGTCCCTAAAGGTGTTCAAAACCAGGCTGGATGGGGTCTCTTAGCAACCTGATCTAGCAGAAGGTTCACTGCCCATGGCAAGGGGTAATGGAACTTGATGATCTTTAAGATCCTTTGCAACCCAAACCATTCTGTAAGTCTATGATTCTATGAAAAAAATGAGACAGCAGTTCACAGGTTTCAAAAATAATGATGCAGTGGCAAAATTTAACAGCATATATATGTGTTTTATCCAGAATTTAAAATTTCTTTTTATTTGATATAGTAGGTCATGTTGACTTATGTGCGTTTAGGATTCTGCAAGATGAAATGATGTGAAAGAATCTAGGCATCCAAAATTGGAAATGAAAAAATATTTTGACTAGATCTTTGTATAATAGACAACAGTAGAGCTGTCTACCTGTCTCAGACAGATCTCTCCAAGGTCATAACACAGTAAAAAGGAAAATATAGACTTGCAAATATATAATTAATAGTAACTTTCATAACTGCCTCTACATGGCTTCAGAAACAGAAATATTTGCTATTAACTAAATATGAAAATATTAAATCTGTAAAGACAACCAGAGGGAAAATATGAATGTTGCTGGTATAGACCTCCTTAGTCTTATTATCTTCTCCATTTATTCCGATAGCAATTAGTAAGGAAGGGAAAGAATTATATATTTCTTGCTTTGGAAAACATATCAAGTCTTCTTATGATTTCCTAAAGTCATGGGATTCTACTGATGTAAAGGGAGTTTACACAGTATGAGCCAGTCCCTAAAAGTTAAAAGGGATAGTCCATATGATATGGTGTTGTCTCATGCTCAGCCTACAAACTAAAGGGAAATCTGGCCTGGGGGACACTATTTAGGAACCAACTGGGCATAGGTTGGTCGGTGGTGAGTAACTGTTTTTTATTTACATAACTTATTTTTCTGGGGTTTGATTTGTCTCTCTCTTTTTTTTTTTCTTTCAGTTTCATTTCAATTTATTATCATTTCTATTGTGATTTATATTATTATTATTAGATTTTATTTCAACTATTTAACTGTTCTTGTTTCAATCCACAAGTTGTTTCAGTTTTACCTTTCTGGTTCTCTTCCCTATCCCACCATCAGGAGCGACCAAGCAGTTGTGTGGTGCTTAGTTGCCAACTGCAGTTAAACCACAGCAGACCTTTTTGGTGCTCAGTGTGGAATTTTAAGGGTTGAGTTGACTGCAGGTCTGAACAAATTTGTTATAAGCATTCATTATATTAGTTTAATAGTTGTTGGTCACAATTTTGATTAATTTTGACTCGGAGTTGTTGTGCTTGTTCTGAGAGTTGTGTTATTTAAAAACTTATTTTCTCTATATGTTCTCTTTTCATTACCTCTGGGGGCTGGATGAAGGATATCACTGTGTAGCACTGGTTTATGATATGGTAAAATATATAGTGTTTGTGAGATTAATCTGCTATTTTTACTCAGCATTGCTGTAATTTCCATACTTAGGGAACCATCTCTCGAAACCTTTTAATTATCACACCCTTTACCTTTTCTGCTCAGAGAGCCAGTCTGTGGGGCAGATAAGGTGTAACACTTGCCCCACTCTTTTACCTTTCCTTTCTCCTTCACCTTCATCTTCCCCTCCAGCTACTTTCAATAGCTCTTCAGAATTTTGAATATCCTTGGGATGTTCAAACCAGTGTATTCATGTTGCTATGTCTCCTGAATATATCTCAGGTTTTGTTTAAAGTTAACTGACTATTTAGCAGTACTGCCCAGAGATCTGCCCTGAGGCTGGATAGTTATGAGTGGCAGGCTGCATGGGATCCTATGGGCAAGAATCAAGGACAACGGGCACCTCCAATATTTTGGTACTTCAGCCCTGAACAAGTGAAGAATCCTGAAAAACTAGTGAAATATTTGGGAAATACAGTATCTTGTCACACTGGCAGTTCCAGAGAGACACAGACAGTGATGAGAGCTGATGGATACAAGTTGAAAAAAGAGAAATTTCAATTACATGTTATGAAAAGACAAATTGCTCTGAAGAGGGTCAAACAGTTGAACTGCTTCCCCTGAAATGATGTCTTCTGAATCCTTTGAAATCATAACTGGAATATACAAAGTAAACCAATCAAACTGACCCTGCTAGGTACTACCTTTCTTTCAACCTAAATTTTGCTTATTTGATGAACTTTTCATACAAATTGGAACAGATACATGTCCTATGCATACACTAATCCTACTTTAAGTGACAGCAGTACTCAAGTTATACTTCATTGGTGGTCCATATTTTTCAGCTCCAAATCTCAGACCTGTGTCCCATGTCTCGTCTGTAATCATGTTTCTGGTTGCATTTTGTTCTTCCTATTCTCTCTCCCTGCCTTCATTTCTATGCTGTAATGGAGGAAATGCTTATTACTTCTAATAAGTGCTCTGGAGAATAATTATGGAATGTTTTCTGTAGTTAGGTATATGTAATGTATGTGTGTAATATTATTGCTAAGAAGCTTGTTATGGCTTTGTTGTCTTTGAGACTTAGGGATGGAGTAGTAAGTCATCAAGTTCTGGACAAAGCACATGCTTGTCTTGGCTTTCAATATTGTTCTGCATGCACCAAGACACTAGTTTTCTGGAGAATTTTGGCATCATTACCATGTTATTCAACAGATACCTCCTTGTTGAACTTGAGATTGAAGCAACTTATATCACAGTTTTCAACCTGTATTTCAGAAGCCTTGATTGAGCCGGTGGTGTGCCAATGCTATCAGAAAAGTAAATGCTGTTTTTCTTGAAGGTTGTTGCAAACTTTTATTATGGGCAAACTTGATGTACAGTATGCACAGCCAAAACTGTAGTGTTACTGTAACTCAAATCTGAACTGCCTAATGAAAAAAAAAAAATATTCCCTGCCTAATTGTTACAAAAAATAATTTTAAAAATGCTACTACAGAAAAAAAAATGTTTATAGTAATGCAGCTTAAATTGTAGCACTCACACTGTCCAGCATTTTCTCCAATCTTCTGCTAAAACTGTTACTGCCCTTATGTGTGCTTAATGATACTAATATTCTTGAGAAGGAAAGGGGAAGAGCTACAGGGGTCATCAATGTGTTGAGTTCCTCAGTTGGAGCAACATGATGTTGATGGTGAAAGATTTGTACTCCTGCATCCTGGGAGCACTGCTAAATTTGCTAATACAATCTTATTTTCTCTTTTTGTCACTGGTTCTCAGCCAGACCTGATGAATCCTTTTGCCACTTTTGACATATTTTTTCACATATTGTAGCGTAGTCTAATGACTTTTTTTTTACAAGTTCACTTAGCAACTCCTTCAGATTTGCAAAAGTAGTTTTAACGTTCTAAGTATTTCAGGCTTTATTTTTCAGAATAGTTATTAAGAAACTGTATTTCTATAGTGACATTGTAACTGTTTAGTCAGCAACTTCAGGAGTCTGTCACAACTATAACTTTGGGGAAAAGAAAATTACAGGGCTGTAACTTTTCCCTAGAGATAATTTATGCTGTGACAGATCATGTCTTTCCTCAAATTTTGATTTAGGCACCAGGCATAATAAATTATTTTTTTTCTGTATCTTTTCATGTAGTACTAGTATCGACTTTATCCAAGAACTTTCTAGAATTACAAAATGTGTGGAATTATTTTTTAGAATCATAAACTCAAGAATGATGACCTCACAATATCAGTTGTGAATCAATACAGATATATCAATATTGGTTCAATAAGAAGGAAAAATAATGTTTTATCGATATTGTCAAAATATTAGTTATACTACTAAATTAAATTATCCTTTTTTATTTTTTTCCCCTAAATTTGATAATTTGGACTTGAAAGAATTTTCAGTTTACCCTAAGACCTGCAGGTAAAGGTGTGGTTGGCTTACATAATAATTAATAATATCTGTGTGATATCTTTACAAACTTTCCAGTAAATTGCCTCCTTTAACTTTTTATTGTCCATTCAAATTTTTGAATGTGTTAAAAAAGTTGTAGACACCATACTACAACTAGCTAAATGAATGAATGTGAATATCTAATACCTGTTCTTAATGATTAATAATGTGATATAACTATTAATTGTGATTGGATAGTTTTTCATGTCAAAAGCATGCTCTGTAGATTATATATGTAAGTCTTAATAAATTGTTAACCACATTAGGAGATCTTCAAGTTCTTTTGGAAGGTGTGAAGTTGAAATTTCAAAAGAATTATTCTGGTTTTCCATCTTGAAAATGTAAATGCAGTGTAATTATTTCTCTCCTCTCAGAAATACTAGAACATAAAAATGGCCTTCAGGGATCTACTTAGTACATTAGCTTGGTCTAGTAATGACCAATAGCTTATATATGGCCAAACTATATAAAAGTCAAAAAAATAATAATTTATCTATAATTTTTCAGAAACTCCAGCTTAATTATTGCCAAAATCAGATAAAGTGTCTTTTTATTTAAAGCTCCTGAAAAGCCTTTCTGGAATTTCAAGGCTCGTATAATCATTTGGTAACCATATTTACCTGTAGCAGAAAGTTATGCAATGCAAATATTCCTGGTAAATAAACCCCTTTGATGTATTAGAAAGTTGGGACTGATCTTGCAGAAAATGAAGAAGTGTTTCCCACTGATCTTAAGTTAGATAAATTTAAGGAATATTTTTATAGTTTGTTCTTCAGTAAGGGAAAAAGAGCTATATGAAAATATACCATTATATCATATGCAATAGATATTCAGTTAGGGTTTATTAATTTTGAAGAAATTCTTTTTTGCATACTTCTTATTTTGTAACAAACTACTCATATTGATTTCCTCCATTTACAAGGTTTCCCACCACAGATTTTAAAACTAGGATGTGTCTTATCTACTGGAAGAATGTCCATGGATCTACCTTCATCTAACTACATACCTACATCATTGGTTACAATGAATTTTCTGAAAAAAACATAGTTCTGTAATGGAGCACTATAGAAGTTATCTGGAAAAAATACAGAAGACTTAGTTTTGGTCATTAAACAGTCATCTATAAAGACTTTAAAAAGAAGGAGAGAGAGCATTTGATATAGAAAGAAAGGTTTCTTAAAAAAAAAGCAACAGGGTCCACAGGGTGCTCAAAGAAGACCTTGAAAGAACTCCAGAAAATATTTGTAATGTTTTAGGTTATATTCAGAATTAAATCTGTATTTGTTTTCTCTATAGCAAAGCTTCGTGAGTCTTGCTTTGATCCTGGAAATATAATGAATGGAACAAGACTTGGAATGGATTATAAACTGGGTTCCACTGTCACATATTACTGCGATGCAGGTTATGTTCTTCAGGGATATTCTACACTAACATGTATCATGGGAGATGATGGAAGACCTGGATGGAACAGAGCCCTGCCCAGTTGTCATGGTAAGAACAGTTTTTAATTTATTTTAGTTGCTGTTGTTTTCACTTTTTCTTAGTCATATGGAAAGAAACAGGTCAAAAATTTGAAGAAGATTTTAATAATATACTCTTTCAGGAAAAAGCCCTTTTCAATGACATATGTAATAAAATACATATGTAATAATAGGAAAACTATTGATTCAAGTTTCTATTAACATTGGATAAATAGTGCTATGCATTAGTATTGGGAATAGAAGGTTAGTAGTAATGTCTCTATGCTGGCAGATATTCTTGAAATAATTAACAACAGAGTATAGAGATATATACCGTATATATGTATTTAAATACAGCATTAAGTATACTTTGGATGTCATAATATATGTTGGTTTCTTTTTTGTTATTACTGGTTTTGAAACCATGTAGATTAAATATTTTGTATATACAACATTACATCATTAAGTTGTTGCGCATATGAGCTGTAGTAAAATTAAGCCTTGAAATGCATGAAAGATCCAATTATTCAAACTTTTATCAATATGAAGAACTCCACTCATTTCAGAAATCTCCTGACTTCAGTTAGATTACCTGTCTCAAGCATCAGTATTTTCAGATTTAAAATCTAAGGAAAGATTAAATTTTTATTTTGCTGATTTCTTAACAGAAATCGATAGCCACCGTAGACTTTTCACTTTATGAAGTCCCATATTCTGTAAGATTAAATACAAAACCTCTCCCATGTATGCAGATTTTAATATCAGAAAAATGCCAAATTACAAAATTAACATTTGCTTCATAAGTTAGATTAAAATCCAATTATCATCTTACTTTCAATTCCTTTTCATAATTTGAAGGCAAAACCCCTTGTTAAATCCATTTCCAATTTGAATAAAGTACATATTTTAAATAGAGTATGCTTTGTATTTTAAATTTCTATTGCAAACTGGATGCTGGGGTACCTGTAGTCAAATATACATCCTTCATTCAGAATACCAAAAATAAAATGAAGGCCATGACTCTATTAGTTTGGAAGGACAACCATTGGGGATGGCTTTAAGTATTCTCTGAAAATGGCTAGTACATCAAGCCCCACAGGAAATCTTCGTTGAGGAACACTGATGTTCTGCATCTGGCCAAGCTTCATTATGAACTGGCTGGTGAATGGCATAGTCCATCAAAACTTACTTTCCTGAAATGTGGAAAACTAGAATATATGAGTGTCTAAAGATCCTAAAAGACAAAAACTGATGAAATTGGAGTTAGATAAAGGTTGAGTAATTTTTGATGTTCTACCTTTATTCCCCTAATATTTTTTATGACCTAGTCTTATGCGCATTAGACATGACTTACATTTGGTTGAAATAATTTTTTTTTAATGACCTTGGGCCTCTCTAATAAGGGTGGGAAGTGAACCAAATCAATGGCTTCATTCTTTTATGAACATATGCAAAGATTATCCAGGTTAATATGCTAAACTATTTGGTATTTCATGGTGGATATTAAGAACAGGATGTAATTAATATATGCAGATGAAATATTAGTATCATAGAGACAATGATTAATGATTTCTCTTAGATACACTAACTGTAGGTAATTTTAAATTTTTGGAAGCAAAAAACAATTATTTACAAAGTAACAAAAAACCCTGTAATGGGAAATCATATTTATGACTGAGTGTGAAAACCTTGTTCCTACCAGAAGAAATCCCTTTTTGATCACTAAAAAATATTACTACCTTTCATTACAGCATGTTGTTTAATCCTTAAAAATATACCTCCATCTGTAAGATATATCTAACAATATCCAATATTCAGAATATTCATTCAATTGTTTTCATCTGTGTTAAGTTGTTACAGCTTTGACATAGCTCAACGCAGGTTTATATCTGAAAACTTTTAAGGTAGAAGACTACACAGAAAATCTTAATCTTAGTGTTTATTATTTTGTAATATGGTAAATGTCAACGATTTTTTTATCAATCATTCAACATTGATTACCTAATCAGAGGTCCCATTTTTATGTAATTTTTACAGAACAGAGGTGTGATTCTAATGTGGTTACTGCATACTGGCATGGTCTTTTGAAACCATGACTTTATTCAGCCAGTTTTTTACATGATAAATCGTAGTCAAACTTCAAACTAAAGTCAAACTTTACATTTGAATGTAAAAATATTGATCAAAGTATTTGGAATCTTCATTAAATTTTTCTGTCCCATTCTGCATTTTTGGACTACAAATGTAGAATGCTTGAATATATTCCCAAATCCTCAACTATTATATATAAGCAAGGAAAAAAAAAATTTGAAAGGCACAGAATGGTTGTTAGAGGCCTAACATTCATTAACTTCCATATGTGGCATTCAATATTTTCATAATTTTTAAAAAAGCAACTACACAAAATACATTTCTGGACAATATTGCTTGTGTTGAAGAGACAGAACTGGTCAAATTAGTATCTAAAGTGTAACTGAGATCAGGATCAGACATTATTACAGGGATACTGTAGATGGATAGTAATAACTGTATTTTGGATTGCTTCTTATTAATTGTGAGGGCTTTTTTTTGCTAAAAAATCCACTTATATTTAACGACTTTTAATTAGGGTTTTGAATATAACATACCAGGCTGATATGTGCCTTTTCAGTTCTCTGTAAGAGGCTTGTTCCTCAATGATAATAATTTTTTTTAAGGTAATGTACCTGTGGCACAGAATCGAGTCTGAAGTCAACACATTGCCTTCATACTTTGGAGGTGGAAGAGGATTCAATGAGATAGTAGAAAAGAAGCAAAATATAATGAAGATGCAAAGACAGAATGGCTTATAGTCACTAAAGAATTCTTGCAAAATCTGAAAGTAATTCCCTAAAATCCAATGTTTATTTTTCTCATATTAGGAAAGGCCCTCAGATAGAAACCGAGGATTGCATGAGTTTAAATGGTTGGTAGTTATGGTATAAAGAGGGGAGCAAAGGCACTGAGAGAAGTGCTAAGACCAATCTTAGCATTCCATTAAGATAGTAAAGATACTAAAGGCATTAAGACACATTTAAGAGGTGCAAGAGGTGATGCTGCAATTGTAGTCAACCATTTACCTCCTCTTGATGACACTTTCATTGAAAAGAAATTAATCCCTACTAGTTTCATATTTGAATTATGACTAGCTAAATGATATTGCAGAGTGAAAATCATTAATTACCATGGTCATGAGAACAAGTTGTGCCACCTACTCTTGGATTTTCAGTGTTGAGTCATTCTTCTGGCTGGATTTCTTCACTGTCTACTTCAGAAACCTTTCTTAAATGATCAGTCATATAAGGTATAGCTGTTATTTTTCTCATATTGTGCACTTTTATCATGTACTTTCATCCTTGACATCTTTGAGTAGGTAAAAAATTCATGACCATAGAAGAAAACCACAAAATTTATGCTTTTACTTTAAAACTACTCAATAGTTCCCTTAAATATTTATGAATAAAATCTGTAAAACCAGTAGTGGGGAAAAACAATCCATAGCCCCTTGAGGATGTGTTTGGAACATCTTCAACAGCGATCCTACATACTACTGTGGTTGGGAGAGGGCATCAATTCTTTTTTTGATCTACTGATGATAAAGAGCTGCTTATGTTTGTAGTCACCACATGAAAGGCTGCTATTTAAATCTATTTCAAAGTTTGAATTAGGGCAATTGCAGAAACTACACAGCAATCCTACAGCAAATAAAGCTATCTTACTGGAAGGAGGCATTCTGATTTATGGTTCCCAAGTATGTTAAGTTTAACCACTTCAGCAACATGCTTTACTTAAAATTGTCATATGTTGGCTAGTTACAAAGCATTTATCATTTTCTTTTTGCCCAGAATAACACATTTGCTTTATAGAATCACATAGACAATGACCTGAGTACTTAGAATTAGAATTGAAATCAATTAGGATTGCATTTTGAATATGAAAAATGCTATTTAAATGCTAAATACTCTGAAAAGTTAATTATTAATAGCCAGACTTGAGAAGGCAATTGAAAGTCTTCCGAAGAAATTATAAAGGATTTTATTTTCTTGTGATTGGAATATCTTCTGAATACTTAATATTTTTCCCAAGCTTCCACTCTAAATTTTCATAAATATTATGTCCATTGCTTTACCATCCCAAGCTTTCCTCGCAATATAGTCAGTAGAGTGAGACAGGCTTCTTGAAAGATCACCAGAGGGGATTCAAAGAGCTTGTTAAGAAGGTATATTTTTCCATTTGCATCTGGACTGTGTGAACAGTATTTATCCTCCTTGCATGCTCAGCAGGGTATGACTTAGAACAGAAACATAGGAAATACTAGATCTAGTGAAACAGTGAAATACCTGAACATACCGCATACAGCACACTCTTTTTTGGAGGGATGTATGTGTTAAAATTTAGCACTGAGTTTTCTGAGAAAGTAAAAGAGTAGGCATCTGGGTGTACCTTAACCTATAAACCTTGCACTACAGACCCTTTTCAGTATGACCACACTCATTACTCCTCCTCCGTGGAGAGGAAACCACTGTACACCGAGAACCATCAAGCCAAACAGCCAAAGAGAGAAAAGCTAAATTCCACATAGTGGATTTGGAAGTAATTGAGATTTAGTTACCAGTATATACTTCTGGGTGACAGTAGTCTCTTTTTTCCTAGGATGTGTGACTGATTGGTTATTATAAAGAACATAAATAATTTTGGGAATAGGAAACAAAAATAAGATCTTTCTGTATGCATATGCAGGTAGCTGATATTTTGCTGAAAACCCCGTAGTTTTTTGACATTGTGACTGGGTTAAAATCTCAGCTTTTATTGAAGATGTTTTCTTCACATCAGACAAAGTTTAAAAATTATACTGGAATTATACTGCATATTTTATATATATAATAAAAATTATACTGGAATTAACTATAAATATTAATAATTCTAGAGAATTTTTTTTTAAAAAACCCAAAACAATTAAAAATAAAAACGGGCACAAACACATATCCCCAGAAAGCATTACTCTGAGTGTCATATACATTTGGAATTCATAATATGGCATTATAACGTCCATTGAATAATAAATGTTGTGTGTAATTATTTCAAGCTTTCTTTTAAGAAGTAATAATGTAATACAATGGTAAATAAAGTATAAGAAATGAAGAAAGTTGTTAATTACAATTATCTCATTAAAATCAGCTGCCAGAGAATCCTCATTCCCAACATATTTAAAGGATTAGTTAAATAGAGTGCATCATAAAACCAGGCACTTCATCTTCTGTTGAACTAAATCTGCAGCCAATTTTTAAAAGCATAGTTTAATGAAGGAAATGTTAAAAAGAAGGAGAAATAGCTTAAGCTACATAAACTTGATTTTTTTTCTGCTTTAATTTTTTATTTTCTCCACTATAAACAATTGATTTGAAATGAAGCATGTCTATCCAAGCCATAATTTTAAATAGGTTTGCTTATATGCAATAGTTAGGTTTAATAAAGATGAAGAAGCAAGGAAAATGTAACAGACAACTTTAACATTTTTGTGAATAGCATGTAAATGACAAAATATGTAAATTCACTGACAGAGTTTCTAATTTATTTGGCAATAAAAGTACACAGAAAGCACATCTGAAAATACAGAGTAATGTATGTGATTTTTTTTCTTATTTATAATTTTTGAAACTGACAATTTCTTTTTGCCTTGAGTATGCAGATTTTCATATAACAGATTGAAAAAAAACCATTATTTTACCTTAAAAAATTTTTTTTAGTCATGTATTTTGAGATGGAGAGAAACCCACTTTTTAGCACTAGTTTACATAGATATATGCTTGTTTCTGTATTTATTGTAAGCACCATAGGTGTATATTTTTCTTTGAAGTTTCTTTAGGACAGACAAAGTGACTGCAAAGTATTCTGTTCTTAGAAGGAAAAAAAAAATCACTGCCATTTATTCACAGAGAAAAACAAATATTTATTTTCCAAAGTCTGCAAGACACTGAAATCAGATAGGATTATGTACCATCACTTAGTAATCATGGTAAATCAGTTAATTAATAACTGGAATTAAAGAAACTGATCCAGTCAGCTGCATTGGCTATAGCTGACAAATAAGCATATTTCTAACTTAACCTCAGGCAGCAGTCAGAAGGCCCTCACTCTTGTCTAATAAGATTTCAGTAATCAACTGGAAGCAGATTTATTAGATGAGATATGCTGCTGGTTACTATGAAGAAGACTCATATTTCATTCTTTGCACAAGTTTTGTCATCTCCATGTTGTTTGTCACAGTGGGAACTAGGGGAGGGTTCTGGGGAATAGGAAAACCTGCAGTTAAGAGACTCGATGGTTTTAAATTTTAATTAAATTTTCTTTTTCTTCTTGACGGGGATACATAAAGCATTTAGTCAGCATACTGTAGGAATGGTAAAAAAGGTTAAAGAGGATTTCTGCCTCTTTTAGATCCCATGTTTCTTGACATTTGACTCAGAAACTGCTTGTGTTACTTTTTTCTGAAGCTACAGTCTTCTGAAGGAACAACAAAACTTTACTCCTAATTTTGAGGTCTTTGTTGGATCCTTTTTGTGATGTATTTCTCTTTTATACCCTAAGGAATAACTGTGTGTTAGGAAGTTAAAATAATAAATCACAACACTGTGCAACACACATTCATGTATTCCAACTATTGCAGAAATGTTTTCATTGTTATAAATTTAAAAAATTACAGTTTCTTCCTTGTTGTACTGCACATTTTATATGTTCCTGTTGTTTTGTTAATCACTTATGGATTAAGCTGGTAGTTCAAAGCTTCACTTAGGTAACATTCCAGGAAATACACTTGTTTGATTTGTGGGTGAATTTTAAATAAAACATGTTTTCAGACATTAAGCTAAGTAATGGAAAGCCGGAGAACATTAATTACAGTGATGTTTTAATTATCTTCAGTTGAAATACTGGTTATTCAGTTAACATCTTTTATTTCAGCATAAGGTAAAAGTATCTAATGAATAGCGAAACAGCTGGCTTAAAGCAGAGGTGATTTTCTCAATGAGAGGAAATGTGACAGTAATGTGCTCAGAATGTATCTGAATTGCCTATAATGCATTAAAATTGGACACCCTGGGAGGAAGGGAGGAGCAACTGCATTTTTTTCTTTTTTTTTTTTTTTGTTTGGTTGGTTGGTTGTTTTTTGTTGTTGTTTTGTTTTTTACTTTATGTGGGAAATTATATCAAAAAAAGAAAGCTCATTGAAATAGATTTGAAGACAACAGGGAAAAGGTGAGTATTTACTGGTGTCCTGGAATCATGTAAAATCACCATTTTAGAGAATTACTGATCAGAATCAAAACCTAAGTGAATCACCTAATGAGGTAAAGCAATGCAGTTAGTGAATCTAATAGAAATTAAGACAGGTATTTCAGGAAAAGGAATCATGTTCAATAAAAGGTAGTAGAAAGTGTGGCCAACAGGGTTTTGAGAAAGAACTTCAAAACCTGACCTAACCAGTAATACACTTTTCTAGAGATTAGAAAAGTGGGAATCTTATTAAAGTGTCAACAGCAGGTCAAAGGCAAAAACACATTCAAGGAAAATGTTATTGAAGGGGGGGGGGAGGTAAATCATACATTATCTTTGTTACATTACCTCACCGAGGTAACCACAGAGGTTGTACATTAAGAACCTCTCCTTTCGCTTGAAGGAACTGAGTCAAAACAAAAAAAATCTATAAACAGAAAAAATAGCAAGTTGCTAGGATGAGACAGTCTTTTCTGTGTAGTTCTCAAGGAGATTTTTATGAAGTGTTTGAAGTACAAATGTTGACCCTAAGGTTAAGTTAGCCTTTCTATAGAAGTAGTGCGAGGTGATGAACCTGTCAAAAATCTTCCATGATGAGCAATTGGCCAATTTACAGTTATAAAATTGGTAGAGATTATTAAAAAAAAAAAAAAATAGAGCTAAGAGAGCTAGGAGATGCATTGTTCAACGTGCTGAAGAAAAATCAACATAACTTTTGAAGAAGGATGTGGAATTTTTTGGGAAGTCTTAGAGATCAACAAGTGTTGAATGAAATTATAAAGAGTTGATACAGTGTCACTGAATTTTTAAGATGTTTGGCAGTGTTCCATGAGGAAAGGTTATCTTTTGAGGGAAAAGTAACACAATGCGTTAGGATAATACATGGTTAAAGGTAAGAATTGAAAATTGTTCATGTGATGGCAGTTTTATATTACCTAGACAAAAAAAAATACATTAAAAGAAGGTTACCACAAAGATCCCATACACACTTTTGTTGGGAATTGTGCTATCCAATACAACTTCACATAAAATAGTTCACATTATCACAAAATTATATTGTATAAACATATCTAGAGTCAAATATACAAAGGTTTGTCCTCAATATTATGTGACTTACAGAGTATAATTTCACTTTTATTAAGTGCAGACTAAATGCTCATAGAAGAAATAAGTGTAGACCCTATATATAGGCATGTGATGACAGACAATCAGATTTTGGTTGTGACGTACCGCGGAATGGGCAATCTGTTCTGGTGCACGGTCACGAGCACAGTATAGAAGTCCCTCCTTCTATTCAGGGGAACTTCCTGTGCATCAGTTTCTGCCTGTTGCCTCTTGTCCTGTTACATGGCACCACTGAGAAGAGTCTGGACCCATCCTCTTGACACTCTCCCTTCAGATAGCTCTAGACATTGATGAGGTCCCCTCTCAGTCATCTCTTCTTGAGGCTGAATAGTCCCAGCTCCCTCAGCCTGACCTCACAAGAGAGGTGCTCCAGTGCAAGGTCAATTACGTCAAAGTCATTATGACGAGTCTTTTACAGATTAATGGAATTTTATCAGGATTATATTTAAGGATTTTTTTTTTTTTCTCACAGAGCATCCTTACCCATGAGATAAAATCTGAGGAGTCAGTGTTAACAAAAGAACAAATAAATATAACATGAAAGGCATTTGCTTCTTTCCTTCAGATATAGGAGAGTTTATTTCTCAGTGCTAAGAGTTCAAGGAGAAATAAAATTGAAAATTTTAAACGTAATCTTTATTACAAGGAAATAAAACAGTCTTAGATACTTGAGAAATGCAATTAAAAATACTTTTAATCAGCTGAATAAAAGTTCCTTAAATCTGTCTTTTTGATACTGAGAAATAGATCTGTACCTTATGCTGTCTTCAGCTTGGTAATTTGAAATGTAGTAAATAAGATTCTCTGGCTTGCTGATCACTGGAGAATCCCAGCAATATATGTGAAGGTCTTCCAGACACAAAAGCCAGTAACCTTGCTTTGTTTTTTGTTTTATGGCATCCCTAGGGATTGAGATGTTCCTCAATTAACATAATTCAGAGACTATTAAAATCTTAGCAAAAAAATAGCTGCTATGATTCCTCTTGTGGGAATTCCTCTTTTTTTTTTGTTTGTTTTGGGGTTTTTTGTGTGTATCAGTTAAATACTTGGTTTTAAGAGAATTAACAAATATACCTGTCATTCAGTATTTAATTGTGGACACTTTAACATCCATAGACTTGTCCCAGGTGTGTTCAGAAGTGAAGACTGTTAACTAAAAATGTGCACAAACTATTCTGTGGGTAACATATATTTTCTTGCATTTCAATCTAGAAAGCAACTGGACTTAGAATCCTGTTGCAGTTATGCAACTAAAAAGTATAGTTGCTATTCAGAACAAAGGTAAAATTATTTTTAATAACTGCTTTTTGTAAACTAATCAAAAATACAAAATATTGGATTTTTCAAGGCACAAAAGGAAATAGTTCCTTTCTTATTTTAAAACAATTTCTAACCAGTACAATTAATTGCAAATCTATCATATGGAACATAGTGAATTAATTCCATTAGAAATTATAATGTCGTTGTAATCTTGCTTTAAATATAATCAATCTTTCAAGAATTAGCAAGAGATACCGTATAATCAAAAAGTAGTTACTCATAAAAGAAGCTTACCCTCACCCAAGAAGTAAGAGCTCAAGATTTTAATGCCTCTGAAATTCTGTACTTGATGCATGTTGATAAAAATGGCCATTCTTATTGTTATATAAGACTGTAAACTGCACTTGAAATGTCTTCACATATGCTGACGTTTCAGATTCAAAACCAAATAAAGATATTACTAGTAATGTCAGAGTAATGAAACTGGCTTTTACAGAAATGGTACTTCTTTTGTATGCAGAATCACTTTCACCAGCTGTAGCAGAACAGTCTAGGTAAGATTAGTGAGTTTTTTGGGTATTTCCATTCCTCTTTTTTTTTTTTTTGACTGTTTAGGTATTTTAAATGCCAATTCTGCATTATTATTTTATTTTACATTTTAAGTTGGTGTTTGTGCTCATAACTGTTCATTGATCTGTTGTTCTGACTATTTTTTCTTTTACTATTAACAGTTCTTTCTTACCCTATTTTTCTTTCCTGTGTTTCAGGAGATGGGTACCTGTTCTTAATTTCTGGAATTAATTAGTTATTTTTATTTGCTTCTAATCTGGCTGTGTTTGCAATTATGGATAGTGTATTGTTTTAGTCTTTTTTTTCTCCCTTTCTCACTTTCTTTAGTCTAAGTTTGAAAAGTGGGAATTTCTATCTTAAAATTAATTAAAAAGTCTGTTTTGCAAACCTAAACAGCAATGATGGAAAAGAAAGCTGAGTGAGATTAAGCAGATTATAATGACAGATTAGTTAATTTATCATTAACTCTCAGATTTTATATTTAAAATTACACTCATTAACTTTTACTGCAGTTTCCTTTCAAACTGCTGATGTTTACACACACTCAAAATACTGAAAATCGCTTGGAAACAAAGTGATCATCACTTGAAAACTTTAGCTTTCATTCTAGTATTGTAATAATATTCTCAGATGATTCAAGAAAAATATTATTCTTTGTACCAGCTGTGGTTCACTACTAGTGCTTAAAAACTCATTTGGGTGAGGGAACGTTCTTGAGACATGCAGATAGTCAGCATACAGCAACAAGAGGTTTTGAATGGGTAATACACTCATTGCAACTTCCCTAGCCCTAAAACAGTGAGTGTCTTATTATCAAAACAGGATTCAGGAGCTGATATCACTTATGAGCTCTCTAATAATAAGTAGATTCTTTGTTCTGTGAAGTTCTAAATGAATTCATGAAGTCAGTGAGTTCTAAGAAAGCTCATGATTTTAACTTTCATTGTCAGATTTTGTAGGCTCTTCATCACCTTTATGAAAAGATAAATATTTTTTAGTATGTCCTTGTCCACTAAGGTTATGAAACAAAAAAGATTCTCAGTGAGAACTCAACTTCATTGTCTGTCAAAAGACTCAGAAGCCGTTATTATGCTCTTCATCATATGGTAGGAGTGATTCTTTCTTAAACCAAATAAGTAATGAAATTTAATTTAGGTTTGAAGAGTGCGCAGCTGAACAACTAAATAATATGTAGGCTATATGGTCCCCAAAAAAAGAAAAACAGGAAGTTTTTTTTTTGGAAGGGATGATTATGTGAAGAGATCTGTAAATCCTTTCAGATCTTTCTGATGCATCAATGTCTCAATTCTGCTGTTGTAGCTAAAACGTGTTGGGTTTGTTAATCCCTGACTTATTTTTACTTCTACACATCTGTCATGTAATTCTCCTTTCCTCTTGCTATCTAAATACACTTGAAAGACTTTGAAACAGTCTTCCTCAGAAGACTGCCAATTTTCTCTTCTTTTTTTATTCATTTGTTATGTTGACAGGTAAATTGTTTTAAAATGATTGTTCATTTTCTTTCAGAAGTTCCTAAAATATCATGTCAAGACTTTGCTGCAGACAGTTGATTTGAAAAGCATGTTTAAACTTTTATTTAGCTGGGTTTTTTTCATCTGTGTAAGCCATAACAGTGGTGTGCTCTTTCAAAGGAGTGAACTTGTGCTGAAGCACAGGCTGACTGCAAAGACCTATTCCACCTCCATTTATTACTAGTAGAGACTGACTGCAAAGACATTTATTCTAGCACAAAATATTTTAGACAGCATTTTGTCTTATTTGATGGCTCCATTCTCAGAGCCTGCTACTTTAACTCCATTTTATCGACCAAGACAAAATAAAACTTTACTTAAATGAGAGTACACAACCTTATTAAGTGGGTGCTTCAGAAGTGAGACAGAGTCCTGGAAACGTATCACACGATGTAGTGGTTTTATTACCTGGAGCCAGAGAACTCCGGTGCAATGAGAAACATTAAAGAATGGAGATGCCTCACCGTCCTCCAGCTTGCCTGGGAACACTGAGACAGAGAGAATTCATATCCCATCCCTTACTCTGGGGGCAAGCAACATGAAAAAAAGTCTTCATGAGCTGCACAATCCCTTCAAAAATTAAGAAGGAAAACATTAGTGCATTAAACATCACTTAAGAATCTAGAAGACTATACCACATTGGAAATTAGTTTAATCCACTGCTAACTGTTGAATTATTGTTCTTACAGAAAGCTTTTTCTTGAATTATTAGTAGAAAAATAAGGAACTAAGATTAATAATTGTCTACAATTCAGCTCTTTTAGATTCAAAATTTGCTAGTGCACCTGTTAAACAAGGATTTAAAAAGTCACATAACTTAAGCCTGATTTGAATCGGGGTATCTTTTATTGTTATTTAAAAGTTATTCATATATTAAACATATTTATTTGATATCTGATTATGCTTAGCTATGAAATATTTTGACATCTCCATGCCACAGGATTTGATAATAAATAATTCATGATGTGTAGCTCTACGCTGACATTTAAAAATGGAGTCATTACATAGAATTAGATTTTGGGTTATAAAATTGGAAATCTTGACTCTTGAAATTTATTTAATATTCTCTCTAGAGCTTTGACAAGCACAGGAGCGCAGGGTTTTGCTTTCATGGTTCTGAACTTTACTGCCCCTCAAAATGGATGTGAATTTACTCAGATGGAACTGAAAGAGAAACATGTCTAATTTCCAGCTAATTGCATTTCTTTGGAAAAATATAGGAAAAAAAATAAGGAAGTAATACTTTTGCATATTGATATATTGGCTATTTGAATAACAGCCAATATTAAGAAGGAGCTAGCAGATATGAACGCATTCTAAAGCAGAACAAAATGTAGGATTTTGACCTTCTCTCACATCTCAGTTTCTATTGGAAAATTCATTTCACACTTTCCTTACACTTGGCTAAAATGAGTAAATTTAGTTAACTAATTTTAAGCAATGCATTATTTCAGTACTTAAGAAAACTAGATAGAATTTTTTAAAACTATGTGCACCACAGTTCCTTAAGGTTTTAAAGGAAAAAGGTGATGAACTGTTCAATAGATTTGCATAGAAATAATTTGATAGTGTGTGAATAATTGAATTTTATTTATTTATATAAAATGTATGTATTAAATAACAACAAAAAATTATTTAAAATAAAGAGGTATTTTCATCTTGAAATGTAATTCTTAAAATGTTTCTCAGCTACACAGATTTTGAGCTCCTTGATTTTCTCCTTTAAAGATGTATTTTATTGATTATACATATTTTAGAAAACTTTTAATTTTTTTATAATTCAAGTTAATTATAGTTTGTTTTGTTTTGTTTGGGTTTGTGGTTTTTTTTTTGGTAGAATTGACTTTTAGGTGTTCTCCCATTTTGTACTTCTTTATTCATAATCTTTTTTTCTTTATGGTTTCCTCTTACAGAAAACATAAAATAGCCCATCACATTATGGGGTTCAGTTTGTGGGTTTAGCAATGCTAGCACCAAGAAAATTGAATAAACCTCTTTCTCATGTTATGGTCAATGAGAATGAACAGATACATAACCCATTATAAAAAATACTGTCTCTTCTCTGCTTGGATATCCTTAACCCATTATGATGGATGTTTATATCTCATATTCTTCCAGGAATGCCCCAAAAACTTAATAACTTCCCAAAAGTAGTTACGAGAATATCTAAAATTAATTTATTATACTAAAATTGCTGGCAGTTATTTCTTGTCCTATAATTTATAGATGCAGAGAAAAATTAGTTTCTCTAATCTTTATCTCAATCTACCACATCTTCAAAAAGTGACCAGTTTGCCCATGTTTGCATTCTTCTATTTTGGAGACTAAACAAAACCTATTATTTCAAAACATCCTGCTTTATGATAATAGAACCTTCTTCTTCTTTTTCTTTTCTTTCTTTTTTTTAATGCCAAAAACTTGCTGTGATATTCCTGCTGAGACCTTAATGCTCTTGAATGGAGCAGAAATATTACTCCCTCATTTTTTAAATTAATTTTGGTTTCACAATTAAACTATGTTGTGAAGACTGAAGAGATGACATCTTCCATATTCTCCATTATATTTTTTTCTTTGGTACAGTTTTCCAGTGTTACAATGGTGCACTGTCTCTGTTTCTGTATTTGTTGGTGTCTTTATTTCTAATGTATTTCTGTATTTTCAAGTAGTAACGCAAATGTATATTTCTAGATCAGGTTGTCTTTCACATATTCATTGTATTGTCAAAACAGTTTTAGGTGCTCCATCACTTTCACATATCCAGACTGATATCCACAATAAATATACCTTTAATTTTGAACTTCAGAATAAATTTCACTACCATTTTTTGTATGTTATAATTTCCTTTGCATTACTTTTTAAATTATTTTGTATCTGGGAGGTGATATATCAGTCACTGTACTTAGTTCCTTGTTACTTATAAATTAGTGTTGACTTAATGACTAAAAGAAATCATTGCAACTGAAAATCTCATAGTTGGACTGCAAAGGATAAATAGAGTTACATTGTATATTAAATCAGACTAAGAAAAAGAGAAACCAATGATTTAATATATGTGCTAGTTTTGGCTGGTATAGGGTGAATTTTCTTTACAAGAACTAGTATGGTCTGTGTTTTGGATTTGTACTGTGTTGACAATACAGGGGATATTTTTGTTACTGTTGAGCAGTGTTTACAAAGAGTCAGAACTTCTCCTCCTACCATCCCACCAGCAAACAGGCTGGGGGTGCACAAGAACTTGGGAAGTGACACAGCTGGGATAGCTGATCCCAAATGACTAAAGGGATATTCCATACCTTGTGGCATCATGTTCAGCAATAATCTAGGAGGAAAGTTTTCCTAGGGCTGCTGATCAGTAACTGGAAAGGTGTTGGTTGCTTGGTGGTGAGCAAGTGTTTTCATTTTCATCACTTGTCTTTCTTGGATTGTATTTCTCTGTCGTTGTTATTTTCCTTTTCCTTATAATTCTCATTTTCACCCTTCAAATTCTCTACCTTCCCCACAGTGGGAAAGGGTTAGGGTTAGGGTTAGGACTTTTGTGGTGGTTAGTTGCTGGCTGGGGTTAAAACACAACAATATATTAAATTCCATAAACACACATCATGTAACTAAATAATATTTTTTTTTTAACCTTCTCATTTAGACCAATTAAATACTATGTATCCTAATCTGGATTTTTAAAAAGTGGCCCATTAGATTAAAAGTCAATATCCCATTACCAAGTCTTCAAGACATGTTTTTATTCCTTTTGTCGAGTGTATACGCTGTTATTCTTAATTTTTTTATTGTATTTGTAGCTGTGTAATCAAATTTATCTGCATGGCATAAAGCCATATTATGCCATTCATTTTTAAGCAGTATTCCCCACTGATTCCATTGAGGACTGCTGCTTAAAAATGGATGGCGCAATATGGCACTTAAATCTGCAAATGCAATTAAATTATATCAGATCTTAGCTATAGGAGCTCAAAAGTAGGTGATCTGAAAGCAGCAGTAGGAATTAAAAACTTCAAGCTGCAGAAAAAAATTTCATAGCAAAAATATTAATTTATTTAAAAGATTAAGAGATTTGAGATTGATTCTCATACTTATGTAGTCCATTCTTCACAGTTCTTTTACTGAAGTTTTGCCTTGTGTGTTCTTTCTTTTGGTTAAACTGCAAAGGCACAATAGAAAACATGAGCAATAAGCACATAACAGGGGCTTTAAACCCTTTATTGTTTTATTGGAGGTGCAGAAAATTTTGCTTTACAGAACTAGTTAAGCATATATTACAAGGATCTATTATTCTTCTGGGTGATTTTGCCTCTGTGGTTTTCATCTACGTTTCTTTTACAACTAGTGAATGCTGAAATTTGATAAAAGGTTTCACTGATGATGGTAATGCATTTTGTATTGTATTCTCCACGTACTAATGCATTACCATGAAGGGGTAGAATTTAGTTCTATGACAAAGGTGCATGAATACTAATGATCAAGGTGGGTAATCTTCCAGATAAAAAAGCTTGCCAGTTTAGATACAGAAGGGTGATGCTTCATTGTTGTTGTGATAGGGCTTTTCCAAGGGTTGCAGGGGATGCTATTTTACAAGGCAAGGTACCATTAAAGTTCAGCACACAGAGGAACTTTTTGCCATTAATGCTAATAATGTTTCAAGGAAACAGTCAGCAATGCATCAACACACTGATTCTTATCACTTCTTACCACAGTCAAGTCCCTTTTTCCCAGGGTTTACCAGCCCCGCCCCCCCAGGGTTGAAAAATAGTTAATTCCAGGTAGATTTCCAGAGCAAAACCAATCACAAGCTTTAGGAACACCTCTGTGAATGACATATTTAAGAAAATGGAAAAGATGCCTGTTGTGCAGAAGAAATTCCAGCCTGGAGGAGAGTAGAGGAGAACAAGAGGTAGAAATGTAACCTCCAAGGTTAGTGGAGGAGGAGGGGGGAAGTGAGGCCCGGGGGGAGCCCCCTCTCCCCCTCCAGCAGGGGAAAAGACTTAAAAACTAAAAACCCTGCCACCTGTGGAAGATTATTTGGAGTAGAGAGAGACCCTCCTGCAGGTCGTGCCAGAGCCTGTGCCGGAGCGGGAGAGACCCTCCTGTAGATCATGACGAAGCCTGTGCCAGAGCAGAGGAGTGTATAGAAGAAGATGTAACTCCATGGGAGGCCTAAGATGAAACAGAGTCTTGTTGGAGACCTGTGGCTCTTGGANCAAGGCTGTCTCCTGTGAGAAGGGACCCCACAAGAAACGGGATGGACTCGATGCCATTATCCCCTGTAACAGTGGTGAAGACCCTGGTGCAGCAAGTTGTCCCCTTGCAGTCCATGGAGGACCTCACAGGGCCCGAGTACCCCCCAGCCTCCGGTCCTGGCCCGGCAGGGAGGAGCAGGGACAGTCCTGAGGTCGATGTGCAGCAGAGAGAAAGAGAGAGAGAGATTTCCAGCTATGGCCGATCAGAGCTGTCGCCCTTGAGATAATAGAAGAAAACTTTTAAGTACTGTGAATTTGATTTAGAAGAACTGTAACCCTGAAAGTAGAGAAGAGACTTTTCTCCTCCTGGACTGATACAGGAGGGAGGGATAATTTTGTAAATACATAGAATTTTCTTCATAAGAAAACCTAATCAGAATTGTTGTATGTATTATTCTTTAGTTTATATCCTGCTAGTAATAAATTTAATATTATTCCTCCACGTCAAGTCTCTTTTGTCTGTATAAAACTTCTCTCATCTTATAGCAATTGTGTAAAAAGTTTGAAAAAATTAGTCCAGAATATTACCACAAAATTCCCCTGCTAGTGTTCCATTGCTGACCCTGGAAGGCAGGATAAGGACAGCATATTGGGTAACATTTTTGTGAATAAGCTGGAATAAGCGAGAGCATAAATAAATACATAAAGTGATACAGTATTTCAGTGTCTAAGCAAACATAATTAAAAAATACTGAAATATTATTGTAGAATTACATTAGAAAATATAATTTGCATCCTGAACTTTTTTTTATGCTGGCTGCTTGGTTTGTTTTATTCTGCAGGATGTTTTTCATTCTCAGCAAAATGATTCTCAGCATTTTTTGCCTTTGTCTGTTTGTTAGTTTTTGTTTAATAGTTTATATTTGTGGGTCTGATGGGTTTGCTAGACTTTTTACTGTAGGTAAACTTTCCAATGCATAGCATAATAATTAGGCAAGTTGATTTGCAGAACTTACAGTTTTTTACTTTTTTAGGAAACTAAATAAATCATTGCACTATAAAACTGAAGCAAAGGCAATGGGATCTACTTAGCTGCAATAAGAGTAAGTGAAATCAATGGTAGCTAGCATGGTAGTAGTGAAACTTTTACATCCATCTAAACAGCTTGATGCTAGATGTTTTCCAGTATATTTCATTTTTCTATCAGGTTAAGATTTTCAATTTACTGTAGCTATGATTTCATGTTCATCTTTGATTCCTGAATATTAATGTTTAGTGATCGTCAGAGTAGAATCACCTCTACTTGCAACTTCTGGATTTTAAAGTAAACCCATCCCAAAAGGTAAGGAAGGAAATACAGTCAGTGAAATTTATGGGTTTACTAAAATATCAAGCAAACCTCTTCTTTCCCACTACTACTTTCAGAAATGTGTTGCAGGGCAGGCAGTCTGGCTGCTGTAAGAACTTAATCATTTACCACCTAATGATTTAAGAATTAACATTTTCTCAGCTTGCAAAGGTCAACTGGGTGCTTACATCTTGAAGCAACTTTCCTTTATACTGGTTGTTTTTGAGACCCAGGAATGTGAATTCTTTTGAAGGTGAACACGCATGGCTAGGCTTTGCAAACAAAGATTAGAGAAGGACTCTACCCACGCTTGCTACAAGCGCTTTGATGGCTAAAAAGGCCAATGCGAGACAGACAAGTCCGATTGCAAAAGGCACAGTGGAAAGTCTCCTTAGGCGGTATTGGCAAGATTTGAAGGTAAAGAGCCATTATAGAAGCAGCTGGAAAATAAGACAGTAAGAGAAAAGGTAAACTAAGAAGGAGCAGAGGGAAAAGTCCAGAATGAGAAGACCAAATAAGAAATTACTATGAAATGCTCAATGCAGGTATTTAGTTCTTGCTGCAAATTAAATAATGCATATATCAGAGTAAAAAATAGTTCATGCCTTACTCCATCCTGTACTGAGCACATTGTAGCAAAGGCTGCAGACACCTCTTGTTGAGAGTCTTTGTACCTGAAAGATCTCTGCTGGAAATCCTGGTTCCAGACTTGCACTTCATCTCCTCTCCTCTTGTTTAAACAGCTCTGTGCCAGATTCTCTTGTGTGAATGGATATATGCCCACTATAAATCCAGTGCAGATATATGTTTCTTTCATGGAATTCAGTGCATGAGGAAAACATTTAGATGTTTCAATGTGTCATATAAACATTTTAATTATTATCAACTGTAAAAGAAAATGGTATTATCTTCACCTTTTAGAGGCTCTTACGTTATTTTAACCAGAATTCGGTATTAATGAGAACTCTCAGATTTTTAAAGGTGCTAGATCTTATTTTTGTGGTGTTTTTTTTTGGTTGGTTTTGTTTGGCTTGAGTTTTGTGGGGTTTTTTTTGTGTTTGCTGGGTTATTGTTGTTTTTTTTTTGATTTAGTTTTTTTGTTGTTGTTGTTGGTTTTTGTTTTTTTTTTTAATTTTTAAAAACTGTTGGGTTTAATCCCTTTTAGAGATCTATATGCACCTGTCAGTGAAATTATTTTTGTGACCTTTTTTTTATACCAACTCTGATAATACCCCCTTTCAAGTATCTTGAAATATTTTGTCTAGATATATACATAGGTAAATATATTTTGCTCTGGTTTAAGCATACTAGTAGTTTTGTAAAAACACTCTTTTACAATTAAGATACCTTTATTAACTGCATAGCTTGTAAGAATAAGAAAGAATCAGAGTATTAAAAAAAATCATTATTTTTCTTTACCGGTAAAGGTCCACTATATTTTGAGGACTAAATACATACTTATTTACTTTAAGTACTGGGGGTTTTTTTGACATGACTTCAATTTTCATTAAGGGTGAAATTCTTTCCCTTTTTGTTTTAATGTCCTTGACTTTAGTGAAATCATAGTTTCACCCTAAATTTACACATTATTTATATCTGCTGATTAGGAAGTATAAAAGTGGTATGACTGCTGGAGTGGGACAGTGTTATTGGTCTTTTTTGCAGTGGCTTATTTATGCAACTCACAAACAGTAAGGAAATGAAGTTAGAGATAAGTAATAACCTTTTCTGACAGTCTTATTTCACTTATTCTAATGCTTTTGTTGCTTATATTCTTCCATATTCTCTTCTGTTTCATCCAAAATCTGGAATAGAAAATCTTGAGTACTTAGAAGCTGGTAAGCAGATCTGATTTCATCAAAACTATTTGCCACATTCAAGTAGTGAAGATTTTCTACTTTGTGTTTTTCCAGTAACTCAAGGCAAATAGGTCTCTGCATATGAGGGTCAGCCAAGATTCTTACTACTTTTAGCAAAAAAGTCCAATAGTTCCATTATCTAAACATGTCTTCAAAGGAAGGCATGGATTTCTGATATTTTGTGTGATGTGAACTGAGGGAAGACAGTGAGATAATTCTTTTAGCCACAGAACAATATTCTGTGTACATGTGATAGTCTTAGTGCTCACTCCGTGTCTCAGTGTGCCCATCCACAGTACCGAGCACTGCTGAGACAGTGTCCTGCTCTGGGCCCTGACTGTAGTGCCACATCTATCACATCTATACACTTGTACAAGAAAAAGTCAAGGCCCTCCTGTTGACATATTTCAAATGCCATGACTTTCACGCCAGCCCGTTAAATCATTTCCAAATTGTGTATGCAGACTGGAGCAGTAGGTGCCATCTGCTCCTGTTTCAGGTACAGTCTGTCAAGCTCTGCAGCTGCACCATACTGAAAGGACTCCATGTTAATGCAAATGGCAGAAATCCATTCTCAAAGTGATGGGGCCTTAAGTTGCTACATTTTAAAGATGTGCTCTTTACATGGTATACTCCACCAAACATTTTGTGTGAATTAAGTAGTCTTAAAACACATGATATGTAGCTACACTAAGAAATATCTTGTATTTAGTTTGACAAGTAATGAGATAAAACCTTCTGCAATAATAGTACGAAAACCATCTTTTTTGTTATTTAATATAATGCACAATGTACTAATGTGTTGAGAGAATACAACAAAAACTCCAAATGTGTTTAGCAAATGAAACATTGAGTACTACTTAATTTATAAATTCACATCTCAACAGGAAATAAATTTGTTAAATAGATAAGGTGACGCTAAACTCATTAAAAATGTTTTATAGTCCAAAATAGTTAGAAAAAATATTCCAAAGATATGCCACAGTCTTGACAATAAACTCATAAATCACTAGGTGTGTGTGAGAAGCAGGTCATAGACATAGGAAAACACTAACATTGAATAATCACCTGGACATCTGATGAAGAATAAGAAGAAATAACACTGTTTCTGGCTTGACAGTTTTGAATAATGACAAATACTAAATTTTGTTGTAAACCTTAGAAAATTACATTGTTGTGGCAAATAGCATTGCTATTTATCTGCCATTTTATCAAGTATTATAGCTGTTAATGGTAGAATAAACATGATGTTTGTGTTATAAAGAAAAGTGTGTGCTCATAACTTTATGTATATAAAGTTATAAGTAATTGAGATATAAATAGGTGGTACATCATGGTCAGTCAAGGAATCCTGACTTTCCTATCTCAGTAGTTGTAGTCATTATTTTGAATTATGAGTCTACTGGCATGAGTAAGAATTTACCAGTGTGCAGAAGGGCTGCATAATCTATGCTTTTATTGTAGTATAAAGCATCATATGAATGAATAATAGTTTTGTATGCTGTAAATAATAGCATACTGTATATAAAGCACATAATTTATTTATTAAGATGGTTGATAAATAGTAAAGAAAAAAAATTGATCTGGAAAACTTCAGAGTGCCATCAATTGTTTTTTGATATATAAGAAAGTTGCACATTCTCAGTATGTCACAGGATGCACAAATTTAATCCAGTGCAGAAGTGTAATAAAATTTCCAGGAACAGCATATACCAACACACAACAAATCAATTTAAACTGATTTTTTATACATATAATATTACATTATTAAAAACTGATTATCTTCACTTTCCAGCACCCTGTGGAAGCCGATCAACAGGCTCTGAAGGGACTGTGTTATCACCAAACTACCCCAAGAATTATAGTGTTGGTCACAACTGTGTTTACTCTATCACTGTTCCTAAGGAATTTGGTAAGTAGGTCTGGTGTCATTCCTATCTTTTTGTTGCTTGGATACATTCTGGATGATTTGTAGGGTTGCTTTTACATAAAAACTATTAGCGAGAAAAAGCGGTTTTAAACTGATACTTCTGTTAACACTTTTATCATTTTTATAGTGCACTATTTTCTCTAAATGCTTATATTTATTATTGTCTTTTGAATTTGTCTTTACTGACAAATGAGATTAGAGCACCATGTGTCTGCCTGGTTTTTGTAGATTCCCAGATCCTCATCAAAAGTTTACTCCCATAGTAACATTTTCTTCTGCTGACTAGACAACATTTTTAACTATATCATCTGTCCCACACAAAGACAGGGCTTATACAGCACTGTTATATCTCTCTGGATTTATGAATTATTTTATGTCACTTTAGTATGAAAAGATGCCTAGGATAACAGTTGATGGTTGTTTACTTTGACTTCTTGGTAAGCAGTATGCTACATACCGAGTATCATTTCTTCTTTAATTACCTGTGCTTCAGATTTATGCTTGGACAAGCAGGACTTTATTCTGACCCACAGCTCACATTTCAGTTTGTCAAATAACAGGCACATGGGGGTGGGTATTTATTAACCTTCCTTCTTACTGATTCTGCAAACATTTTAGCCAACTTAAAGACAGTGTTTCAACTGCTGTATGTCCATCTGACATACTCATGATATCTGAACTCCCTTAATATCGAATAATTTGTTCTTATGTACAGCATAGAGGTGCATAGGCAACTACAAAATAAATAGGTTTCTAAAAGTACTGTCTCCTAAGTCATGGCAATCTATCCTTATTCCTCTAGAACATTAAGAAAAAATTAGTACACTTCTTGATTTATTTCTAGCTGTTAGAAGCATGTCCTTTTGATGTCACTAACTTGTTTTAGATAAACTGGAAAGTTTATGTCCTCCCACTTCCATCAAATCTGATACTTACTTTATGAAACAGATGTCAACACGTAAAGGGTTAAAATTACTACAGTAGAGGATTCAAAATGTTAATACTTTGTACTTCATATCTTTGACATTCTGGAATGAAATGTAATTTTCATTGAAATGTATTTCTTTAAATGTGATTTCTAGACAAAAAAGCCAGAATTCCCCAAAAAACACAGTGAAATGGGGGAAAATCCCACTTCTCTGTATAGTTACTTGGACTAATTCAATAAATACTCATGTTCTTTACACACCAAGCACATTAATAACAGTAGTAAGGAATTCTGTTTGACCATTTCACAGTGCTTAGACCAAAAAAAAAAAAAAAGGAAAGAAAGAAAATCATGGTTTAGATATGCTTAACCCTAACATACAAGGATTCGGTGACATATTCCGAAATATGATTGTGATAGACTGTCTACCCTATTGTGGGATAGACCTTTACTCTTTTTCTTGTATTCGAACAGTGTATTTTGACTTAGTTCATGTACCTGTAGAATATATAATTTTTTTCATCCACTTTTGTGCAGACAGAAAACAAAATGCCTGTGTGTTGAAGGAGAAAGGTAAAAAAAATACCTGCCAGTCAAAAATGAGAATGACATGATGCACTGAAACAAGTTCCAAATGCAATATTTCCATTTTTAGATACTGTTTTTCCAATGATACTCTTACAGTAATTGGAAGCAGTATTCCTTGTACCCAAAAGCTCAAATTTTAAAATACAAATCTTTCTTTGACTTGTACAGTGGTGTAAGGGTTAACATTTCTTTTCACCTATGATCTTTCTCTAATCTATCATCACTAAAATTATTCCAGTAACAACCATTGAAAAAGTCAAAGTCATTTTGGCAATTGATTTAAATGGAAGTTTTTTTGCATTCAATATAATTATTTGTCTCAGTCCTAAATGTTAAAATTTGTGTAATGACCATGTTTTATCTAACAGCTGCTATCTCTAGCTTATCATGATACATTCAAGTTCAGCTGCAAAGAAGGATAGCTGTCAGATTTTAATGCTGACCTCTTCCAGATCAATTTTAGTAAATAATTACCTGTAACTCTGTTATTTTGGGTCCTGATAGAAGATGTTGCATTAGGAAAAGGGTTTTCACTTGCGATTCTTGGTATGTAGGGACCCCTCACTGACAAGATGGTCACCAAAAAATGCTGTGGAAAAAGACACCAGCTATCATCTTCAACTCACTTGCTAGTATACATCACAATGTGTAGATTTGTCAGAGGTTATTCACAACAATAAAAAGTCAAAACAAGTTTTTTGAGGATGAAGGGGTACTCCAGCAAAGCTGCTGACATAAGGTAATATTCCTAAAGAAAACAGAAAAAAATCTTTCATAATCTTCTCTATGGCTCCAACCTCCAGTGTGAAATATAGCAAATATTTGCTGAATGGAAGCTCTTCAGGAACTATTTTGGCATCCAATACAGTATATGAGATCTTATAACAAATAACAGTTTGGGGGAAAAAAAAAAAAAAAAAAAAACAAAAAACCAAACCTAAAATTAGGTCAATATAGAAAAAACTCACAAACAATGGAATAGCATATTTAGTGTGTAGAAGGGAACTCATTGGCCTGGATTAGTTTTTGATGGAGTGAAAAGAAAAGCTTTTTCATCTGCAGCTTCTCAGGTTCTCAAGTCAAAAATTCTGTGGAAAAGTCATTTCAGTGTGGACTTTTTTTTCCACTGTTTCATTATTCTGTCATGCGGAATCACAGTTGCAATATTTCATAGCATGACAGGTTTAAGCTACGAGATAAATGACTCACAAAGGCACACAGTGTGCCACAGGAAAAATCTTTTGTAAACATGGAAGACTCATCTTCTTTGACACTCTCCCACTAATATTTTAAAGTGGTGTAGTGATCATTAATTGTTCAACACTGAAATCCAGCACTGGTTACAATTAAAATGCAGATGTTTGAGATTTTTTTCCCTTATGCACTTAAACTAATTTCTGTTCTCTCCTTTGCATAATGGTGTCATCTGTACTTCTATTTAGGTTAATATTTTTAACAGTAAAATAAATTTTATGTCAGCTTACTTCTTTCTGTTAAAGCAAAAAGATAGATTGAACATGCACAGTTAATGTATGTGTGGCTTTGAGCTCTGCTATCAGAAAATTATCAATTCTCAGCTGCCACCAAAACTTATAAAATTTAAATTAGAGCTCTCTTTTCCTACCAAGAAGCTAGAAAAATTGTATATAATTGAGAGAATGTCTAGTTTCCGTGGAAACATTTGGTTTACATTTACAGCAAAGTATAATATTAAAAAACTGCAGAATTGTATTGCAAATTTGGGGCAAGATTACTCAGAATTTTGGCAATGAAGGGAGATCCAGTTTGCTTACTGTAAGCAGGGAAATTAAAATCCACTATTCTCTTCAATTCCTGAATAACCGGCTTGTATTCACAGACACATTTCTATCACACACTTATGCTATTTTCAGCTTTTGCTTGTGTCTTTTCTTGAATTTCTAGGAGATAGCCCTGAATTATTGTACATAGACAACAGAGAGAAAAAATAGAGTCAAACAGCAGAACTTTTAGACTATTCTTAACAATAATATTCTTGAAAGAGTCATTTTTTGCCAATACTGGTCAACGTACACATTTTATTCTGCCAGTGAAGACACACAAAGAGCAAACAATGGTGTCAACATGTGTTTTCTGTTAGAAAGCTCACTGCATCTAGAATTGTTAGACAGCTTAACAGTCGTGTCACAGTAGAGTTATTTCAGTACTGCTTGATTTGATTTCAAACTCAGTTTACATTTCGAAAGAAAAAAGACAGGCAAGGACAGACTGCAAGTATCAGAATGTGCCAAATAACAGCCTCTCATCAAGAGGAAATTAGAAACAAAATGACGATAATACTTAGCTGCATTACAGTAAAACATTTGCTTTAATAACTTGAATCCATCATCACTGCTGTGCACATCTTAATTTCATTTAAGAAATGGGGCAGACGTGTATGGACTGACTTTTTTTTAAAATGTGGAGGATTTAACTCTGCATCTTTAAATGGATGGAAATGCCTGGCTGAATATCTAGCTTCAATATTTTTAAACGCAAACTAAGCAGTTATTGAATTAAGCAATAATTTGCTGAAGGGGTGGTAGAAATGATAGAGTATGATCTAAAATATCAAAATGCTACCACAGGCAGGAATCTGATTCTGCTTCCCACCCTCTTTTTATACAAGCAACCACTTCAAAGTGGTTCACTTCAGTGAGACTAGGTTGTTCAAACAACGATTACTTGTCAGCAAGGTGGAGTGAAACCACAAAGACTGCTCCAAATACTTGTATGTCCAACTGTATAAAGATTCGAGGCACTAATTTTAGGAGAAAGAGATGACAGCTTGTACCATGTATTTTATAAAAAGTAAGTCAGCCCACCTTTCCTTTCCAAATGACTTCAAAATGACTTCCAAGAAAAGTGACCATTTATTTATTTCCACATATTTATTTTATTTTACATAACCACAAAATGGTTTTTTAAGACAAAATCTATATTTTGTGTATTTGTTCACCAAAATTTTGCATAAACACAGAAAAACTGAATCTATCACGGAACACTTCTAATAAATATTGAAAATATTTTAAAAACATGAATTAATGCAGAAATTTTATGAAATTCAATTTGGTTGAGCATGAAAACTAGTTATATTAGTAATCTTGTGCTTCAGCTTTCTGATTTGTTTTCTCAGTTTTCTAAAGTATACAGTGAACATCATGCGATACCAGGGATGTACATATACAAATATTTATTATTAACAATAGAAATAAATACCTACTGTATAAGTAATACCAGTAGTTGATGCAAAGTTCACACCCCTTTTCCTTTTTTTTTTGGTATTCTTTCAACTATGTTGACATGTTGTCATTTTTCTTAACACCATTTTGTTCTGCAAGATTTTCAACGGATCTTGTGCTAGAATGATGCTTAGTAAATTCTTAAAACTGGACTTTATTAGCACAGCATTAAAACGTTTATGAAAGTCCTTTTCTGCAATTTTCTCCAGTCAGCTAAATACATTCAAAAGTACATAAACTGGAGTTTTATCTAAGATAGACTACAGAAATCCTGGCCAGAACTGAGACATCATTGTGAAAAGAGTATCAGGCAGACACAGAACTAGTTTTCATCCCAGAGACAATAAGCCTAATAAAGGTAATATTTAATTAAAATTGTTGAAGGAAACTTTCACAACGTTCATGTAAATGCTGCTTTATGTTAATTTAACTCACTGCCAGAATATCATTTTCTTTGAAAATACTCTGAGTGGACATAACTGTGGCAGGTACTTGTCTTTTCATTTGATTCTTTTGTGAATTTAAATTTGAGAGGTAATAACAGAGATGAGGATGGAGTCAGGTTGCTTTGAGCCAGAAAAATATGTAGGTTGTATGCATTGTGCTAAAAACAAATAATGCACCCTCCTACCACAATAGAAATTAAATATTCTCAATGTGCATTGAATATGAATTTATTTCCCATTATTATTTTGATTAAATATGAAAAATAAACTATGAAAAATAAACTACTTTTCTGAAATTTACAATGCATATATTTAACCATACAAAAGTACAGTTCATTTCTCCCTTAAAGTAAGAAGATTGAATAGCTATATAACAAATAAAATAAAAATGGGTAGAATCTGGCTCATTGTATTATGTGCAATTTAGCACGAAAAGAATGTACAGGTGGTGACCCAGAAACAGAAAACTTAGAAGTCTATCTTCTGCATATTAAATTAGCATTAAAATCCAAATGAAAAAAGTCTTCATCCATAAGTGTATGTTCTGGACCTTTGGAGACAGGTGCAGTGACATGATTTGTATTTTAATCTGTATAATCCAAGTGGGGATGATTTAAATATGTGAATGTTGTCTTGAAGTGCTGCCCTTAAACACTGCTGATTTATGTGCATATAAATTTTAGGCTTGCATGCAAAGCAAATAGGTGTGTATGCATGTCACTGAATCCTTTGCTGGAATACATTTCTTCTTGTTTTAGTAAGGCATCTAACTATGGAAGTTAGATACCTGCTCTATGCCATTCAGATCCTTGCTCTAACCAACAAAGAGAAGTACATATTCCCATGATTCATCCCATCTGAAACATCTATCTGTAATTTTTTTGGAGAAGATACATTCTTTGTAATGTAAAAGAAACAGCACAGCCTTATTTTATCATATTCATTCTGGCAGCTACCATGGGTTAAATGAATTAGAGAACATCGCTGCAAATGTAATCTACGTCCATCCTGTAATTATGTTGTACACACATAACTTCATGATTTTATCTTGTGAATATGTGGTAAAGCTGACAATTTCAGATATGTTTCAGTGAGCAACCATTTAGCAGCTTGAACTTGGCTGATTCAAATTCAAGCTTTACTTATGATTCCACGCTCTCAAATGTTTTAAACCCAACACTGGACATGAACAAAATCTCTCTCATATTATTAAGTGTATATTAGACAATAATCCCTGCTTCTTTAAGTGTTGTTGGATCACGTCCTAAAGAAAAATTTCAGGTGATGGACTGCATTAGTTTAGTTATTCTACGGGAACAGGAAGCCATGGCCTAATGCCTGCCTACAGAATGAATTCCTAGTGGATTTATGTTGCCATCTGGAAAAGGAAAATGAAAGGCAGGACTACTTATATGCTAGAAAATTTTTGTTATGGTTTTGCAGGGGAGTTTAGTCAGTATTAAGTATCCTTTTCTCCAGAATATATACTGAAATGTACCTTAAAGTGATATTTAAAATATAAATATTTTCAAAATTTGGTGTAAAATTTTTTATAATGCAATAATTTTAAGTTATACATACAAGTGTAGCGGTTTTGACCCTGGCCCGATTTCAAATACTCACTAAAAGTTGCTACGTTCCCCCTCTCTCTCTGCAACTTCATAGAGAAGAGAAAAAAAACGCTGAGGATTCCTGAGTACAGATAAGAACTGGGAGCCTTGCATGGGGGTAGAACTTAAATTTATTATTTAACAAACTAAAAGGTAAATTTGTTGCTAACAGAATAAGAGTTAAAGAGAAAAAGAATAAAACAGTCTTAAAACACAACACTTTCTCTCCCCCTCGTTCTTCCATGTTCTCTCTCCTCCCCCCAGCAGTGCAGGGAGACAGAGAAGGGGGGTCAGTTGTTGTCTGAGTCCATCTCTTGGCAGCAGCTCTTTCCATTCTGCTGCATTTTCCTTCGGGGGCAGGGGGGGTCTCTCTCTCTCTGCACTCCGATGGTCCTCTATGGACTGCAAGGGGACAACTTGTTTCACCATAGTCATCACCACGGCTACAGGGGGTAAGAGCTGAGTTCTTTATCTGTTTCCATGGCAGTCCCTTCCCACGGGAGACAGTCTTTGACAAAACTCTTCCTGTGGGTCACTCCCTCACTGGGGCCACAAGTCTTACCAGGACAACTTGCTTCAGTGTGAGCTTCTCTCTCCACCGGCCACCGATCTCCTGTAGGACTCTGCTCCATCCTTGACCCTCCCACAGGGTCACAGACTCTTCATGCATCCACTGGTTCCAGCATAGGCTCCTCCATGAGCTGCAGGGGGTCTCTGCAGTGGTCTTCCATAGGCAGCAGGGGTTTCAGTTCTCAGTCTTTCCCCTGCTGGAGAGGGGAGAGGGAGGCCTCCCAGGCCCCTCTCTCTCTCCCCTCTCTCCTGCACTGACCTTGATGACTGCTTGTTCTCTTGGCTTGGAATTTCTTCTGTGACACAGGCTTCTCGTCCACTGATCTTAAATATCACAGAAGTGCCTCTCATTGATTTATCCTGGAGCTGGCTATCATTGGCTCTTTTCATAGGACAGTGAAACTTCTAGCAGTTTCCAACTGAAATCACCTCTATGGCCCTCCTACTACCAAAAACCCAGCCACCTGAACCCATGACAACAAGCTATGATATTATTTTCTCACTGATGTAAGAATTTCTTCCTTTGAAGAATATTTTGCAAGTTTTAACAAGGTTGTGCCAAATGTTTTCATTTGTCATTGTGTTTCAAACACAGAGCAATAATACTAACTACTTAATTCAGGTATGAATAGGCTAGTAGCAAAATATTGTATAACGAACATACCTAGTAGATAGGGAGTATATTTTTT
>VXAY01007236.1:136403-151638 GCA_013399855.1 Oxyruncus cristatus | reverse complement strand
TTTAAATGTCATCTAGTCCAAACACCCAGGGACGGCAGAGCAGATGTATGGCCAATGTCCAAGGAAGCATTTAGTACAACTAAGATGATCTTCAAATTTATTCCTGGTTTGGCCATTTTCAAACCTGAACAAACCATTCAACTCTTCTGGGAGGAAAATGAAAGCTTACTATGAAATTTTTATATTTTGCATATGTCCTAAAAAAACTAATTTAAAGTAAAAAAAAAAAAAAAACACACCACTAAAAAACACAACCAAAGCTGACCTGTTTTTTAATATGAGTAAAACTATTTGGAATTTACCAATTCATTTATTATTCCCTAACTCCTTGTTCTCTTTTTATGTTTTGCTGCTGAAAAATCAAGGAAGAGGATACAGGGGGCGAGAAATCAGTAAAGCCATATGAAGGTGTGTTTTAAAATTCTTTTATTTAAAAAATAAAAATTTGTTTTAGAGAAAACATAAATTAAAATTTTACCCTTTCTGCAAATAATTTATCTCCCACAATAAAACCAACCTGGTGTGGTTTAATGACCTAACACGTACATACATTTATCCATATGCTTGTACATATGTCATTCCAAACACTGTATAACTCCATCTGAACAGATTTCATGATTCATTCAGTTGTCATGTAGTTTGTCTTTCTCCTGTTAATGACAATACAGCTGGATATTCAATTAAAGTGGTGTAAAATCAAATTACAGGACAACATCATTAATCTGGATGGATATTTTGAAAGGTGCAGAATGCAATGTGGAAAGTAACGATTCCTTAGTCATAGTCCACTATTATTGAATGAAATTTTGATCTATAAATCACAGGGGCATAATTGCTTTTTACAGCAGCAAGCTACCAGATAATTAAAAAAGAATTAAAATAATTTTGCATGGGTACAGTAATTTGTCTCATGAAAGATGCAAGTTTGGGTGGCAGATGAGAACTTTTTTTCCTATAGAGAAAGTAATTGCTGAGAAAAAACTAGCAGTATGTTCGGAGGGAACTTCGTCACTCTAGTAGTCAGTCAAGTAACAGAGGTGCTGCATCCCTGAGGTCTTTTTCTTCCCATGAAGTGTACTATCAATGAGAAAAATGCAAGATTCTTTACAAAATAGAGTAAAATAACTCTCCAGGCAATTCTATAAAAAGTGTTTATCTCTCTTGTTTCAATGTTATTATTTATTTTGGACCTATTTCATAAGTAAGAGCCAAAAAAATCTTTCTAGCATCATGTAGTTTAATGTAAACTGCTTCAACAAATATTTTCCTTTCCCTTTAGATTCAACTATGAGAAAAATCTTTACTTGTTAGATTAAAAAAAAAAAAAAAGGTAACTGGACAGCATCGCCTGCTTCACACTTGCACAGAAAAGGAAACTTTGATATATGTAGTATGATCGTGCCACCAGCATTTCAGCAATGGGCACATATCAGTTCCATTTTGGATAACAATACCTCCTTTTGTCCAGCAGTATGAGAAACTCAAAATTCCCATGTTATTGTAGAGAAAGAACTTAGAAATAAATCACCACCTTCTACTGATACATCATCAGAGTGGAATTAGACACAGCATCACAGACAGTGGAAATTCCATCAAGTAACACATTTAGAAAACAATACATAGCATCTCAGGGGAGTGATCTTAGTCATTTACATACTTTATATTTTGAATAAATTTAGACGAAGAAAAACATTAGGATGCTAAAACCCATTATCTGGAATCCACAACTTGTTCAAACAGCTATCCACAAAGATGCAGAGCTGCATGAATAAAAATAAGAGAGAAGAAAAAGTGTGCATGCAGGGTAATAAAACAGCTAAAAGTTCATGAGGCAACAATGTAGCTAAAACATTGACTGTCAACATTAAAGAAAAGAGACCCCTTATGAAGTTAGTAGGGTCACTTCAGCCTTGCCTAATTGCCCATATACTCTGTGGCAGATGAGAGAGATGGTTCATTACTCAGCAAAAATTATGGCATAAGCAAGAGCAGGTAAAATGCTGTGGAATTTGAAATGTCTTAAGCTTTAATAAGAATTCACAATTAAAGTGTATATTTTCAATACATTTTAAAGCAGGGATAGAACCGCCATCTTGCTAAAATTCCAACACATTTTTCCCCCACATTCAGAGGTGGTAAAAAAATCACTTCTCCTTCCATAATTTCACAAAGTTGTTCTGAGACATCTCTATTTCTCTACTTCCCTAACCCCCTGTTTATTACCGCCCTATCCAAAATTTTACTTTTTTTTTTCAGAAATATAATTGTATACTTCGGCATTTTAGAAGTCTGCTGACTGCAGGGCTATTAAAATGCATTGGATCTGAAAGAATGCAAAGGCAACAGCAAGAACTGTTGTCCCATCCTGGTAAGGTCAGCCATGATAAATGGGTGCTAAATTCTCTACAAGAATACTTTTCAGTTCTGCTGTGTCAGCTCCTTAAACTTTTTACAGTAGAGAAGCCTCAGATGAGAGAAAGCTGTAGAAAGAGAACATCCAGGTAGCGCAAAAAGGTCTTTACATGCAATAGGGACTGATTCCCATACAATCTGAGGGATGTCCTCAAAAGCGGAGAAGTAAATCTGAGCAAGATTTATTTTTCCGTAACTTGGAGCAATTGTTCTTTTTATGGCAGCCCTCACTTGGAAAAAGCAGAGGGAATATACTCTCAGGAAGAGATAAAGAAGGCTGGCAGTAGTCAAATACACTGAAAATATGAAAGTTATGATGAAGAAAAACACTGGTTATCTAAGACTTTTGACACTTGCTCTCTTTTAAAGAATGTTGTTCCTCTACTTTTTTAACAGTTTTTGTCTTAGTCTCAGTCGTATATTCAATAACATGGGAAATTATCTTCATTTCTCTTGGCAGAACAGACTACAGGGAAGGTGAGATTTCAATGGTATCAATAGCACGGCAGGGTGGATTCTGTATTAAGGATTTAGTGCGTACCTCTTGGCTTGTGAGCCATTTACTTGTCCCCAGAGTTTTCTTCAGCTGCAGGAAGGAGAGAGGTGGGAGGCAGAATGCCTGGGCAGAGCAGTCTGTGAACACAGGAGTGCTTCTCAAGAACAGGCATTGCAGCTCTCAGTGACCTGCGAAAGACCTGGTCGGTACAATTCAAACCAAGACAAAGATTGATCTTCGACTCAAGTTTTAAATTTGACTGAAACTTTGTTCCAGATTTTCATGGAGGGATGTATGAGTATGGTCACAGTGAATTTACCTGATCTTCTTTGAGAAGATTTTGAACTCAAAGCTTCAAACGCATTTCTTTCCTTCCACTTAAAAAATCTGGAAATGGGAACATGGTGAAATGCAGTGTCTTTGTTTCTTGCTCAGGCAAGGGATGACAATCAGACATCAGACAAATCACAGAAAAATTACTGTTGATAATCTTCACTTTTGCATGAATGTTAACTCTGCAATTATTTTAAGAAAAAAAAGTCAGATATAGTCAGAAGAAAATAAAGGTTTACAAATGGATTTAGTTTAAAATATATATTTGCTTCAGAAAACATGAAGAAGCGTCCACCCAACTCATGCAAGCAGAGGTTTGCGCCAACCCTTTCTACCACAGGGCTTATTGTACAAAACTCAGTGTCTCAAAGACCTCTCTTCTTATACAGGCATTTCAGCATCATCTTAATAATAAAGGGTGTCCAAAAGTATCACAGAGTGCTTTCCTTAAAGAGAAGGGATGAAGAGACAAGAGTTTCTATCTTTACATAAAATAAAATCCTGTAGTTTTATGGACATTACCAGGCATGAAAGGCAGAAATCTTAAAATGATTTCTGCTAAGTGGACTTCAATTTGATGTCAGTTGTCACATTGTCAAATGCAGCTAGTCACAGAGGCTCTATTTTCCTAATTGAACAACTGATGGTCTGCAAGCAACTCCATATTTTTTTTCAACTTCTGTTTTTCCTTATTAGGAAGTTGAGAAGATAGCATTTCTCAGTAAAAAAGAATTTTCCACACTAATTCAGACATGGAATTTCAGGCATAATAGATTAGAAACAATCCTGCTGAGAGTAGTTATCACATCCAGATCACTCCTGAGCTCTGCCAGTGTACAAAACAAGAAGCACACACAAGACAACTTAGAAGTGTTTCGTTAGCTAATCAATACAGCAACTGGATGAAGTTTTCTGACTTTAAAATTAATGATGGAAATCCGCATCACTAACTTGGAATGAGATTTTCTATTGTCTGTAGTCTCATGCTAGTCTTAAAATAGACATCAATATTTGTGAGGAAAAGCTGATGGCTAGTATATAATTTTTAACCCATTAGAGGTACATCTACAAACAACAAAGACTACCCTTTTTTTCACTTTTCCAACACTGGAAAATAGATATGAGCCACTGTTATCTTGCATAAGAGGAATACTCTAGCAAGACTTTGACTAATAAATTGTTATCTTCTTTCATTATGACATGGACAGCTTAACATTATTTTGTTGTAAATTAATACCATTAGATCATTACCTGATAAAGAAATTACACTCATCCATTAGTCTGCATTTTGATCTGAGTAATAGAAATATTTTCCAGCAAATGTAGGTTTCTAAGAGAGAATTTATTTTCATGTCACCACACACAAAATCAGTGAATGCAATAAGTTCAGCCATAAATCTTTTAAAGAAAAAGAACAGACTGAGCAGAGAGAACTGTCCCAGCATATGTAAAGAATTATCAAAGTCAGAAGCAATCATTAATGCTGAAGTCACAGTCAAGCTCTATACTTCAATCCTGAAGAACCTACTTTGAAATTGTGTTAGACCATGAGAACCCAAAGCAGGCACTAGGAAATGGAATTGCTGTTTCTGAGTTATCAATATGTCTCTTTTCTTTAATACAATTCATTTAATGCTTTTTTTAATATACAAAAGTTGAAATAATCCCATCATTCAGTTAAAAGAAAAAAAGTACAGCAGTAACTGGGGGGGTTTTTTGTGTTTGTTTTTTTGTTTTTTTTTTTACCCAGCTATAAAGTAAACAAATTAAAAAAATATCAGGAGTATAAGAGTTCACCAGCTTCATTGCATTTCTGAAGCTTGCACAAAGTATACTTATATCCAACTGAACATAGTTACTACAGTAGTCATTTCAGGTTCTTGCACGCTTTCACTACTGTACCACCCTTTCACAAAAATTTGATGTGCTTATGTGATCAGATCCCTCTTAGCTTCCAATGCCAAATACGGAAAAAAAAATGCAAATACATCAAACAGTTTTATCTCTATTAAAGACCAGGTTAGGATTTGGATATGCTTCTCACAACTCTTCACCTTATAGCCATTAGAAAAATTCTGTATGGTATGTAAGAAACTGGTAAGAAATTGCACTTATCTTTATGTCATTTGTCAATGGTGCATTGAGCTCTGCATGAATGCTAGAGATGAATGTGAAGATCTGAGGCAGTGGGAGTTGCACTCCCTCCACACTGCCGGATGGAAACAAGTGGTGAAAAATAATAAAGTCAGTGCCACAATCAAGAAAAAAAAAAATGGAACTGAAGTGCCCTCTTCTTGTCAGATATCAATACCATAAACTTCAAGAAAAAGCAACTTCATCTAAGCCAGTTATCTGTAAACTATCAAGGGGAAAATATTGTAAAGATCTATTGCAGCAAATAGCTTCCTTTCTGCCCTGTTCAGGAGATAATAGCACAATCCCCAGTGCCTGATCCTGAAGTATAGAGAAAACACAGAGTCCTCTGTCAGTGACTTGTGTTTTCTCACCTGATTGAGATCAGGAATGCATTTCCTGTCTCCAACCACCAACCTTCTCTTCCCTGTGGCAGAGGCTGAAACAAAAACTCTGTGCTACAGCGTCCCAGAGACTGGGCAGTAGAAGCCATGGTAAGATTTCAGCAAGACTGCCAGCACCTCAACCTTCAGGACATACCCCAAGACACCCAGGAGAGCAATCTGTGCAGAACAGACCCAACTGCGAATAACTCTGCAGTAAGACCACTGGAACTACCTACGTGGAGATTCTCCTTAAAATTTGTATGACCTTCACCATTACTCCTCCACGTTATACAGCCATCTTACTGCATAAGGAGATTATTTACTGACATTTTATTAATAATAATCATAATAATATTAGCCAAGAGAGCCAGTGAATTAAGGCTTTCATAAGCAGTACTATCATGTAGGAGCAGTTTAAAGTAAATTACACTTATTCAGCTCAGCAAAATCAGAGGTTAAATCCAACTCTTAACTCAGTCCACACTGGATCTTCTACAGGTTCAGTGTTTCCACTAAACTAATTCACCCTTCTGATGAGAAGCAGTAAAATTCTGGTGTTTGGAAGGCATCCATTCATGCAGGGAATGTAGACTCAGGACTCATTAAACTAAAAGCTACTGCACATTGCGCTCCAGTTTCATTCTACAGACACATGGTCTTCTGCAGGTCAACCCACAGTAAAAATTGGGCCGTTCAGGGATGGTTATCTCTCACTGAGAGATAACTGTCCTGTGCAGCCACACACAAGGAAAAGAAGAGACAACAGACATTTACCTCACAGAGCTGACAGGTGATGACTCAATGTTTGCTCTGTCTTGTTTGGTTTCACAAAACACTACAACACACAATGTAAGCCAATCTTCCTGGAGCTGACAGCAATTAGCAAAACTACAGTCAATCCCACAAGTTCCTCCAAATTATTCCAAGCCTAGCTAAAGAAGCAAAGAGTGAAGTCTTATCTGTGGAAATTTCTTGCTAATCAGAACTGAGAAACAAAACAACCCCCAAACATTCTCAAAAACTAACAATTTATAAGTAGAGTTTGAACTTGGTCAAAAAATTCCAGACAACCTGTTCATAAGCAGAAAAACTGTGATGTGAGAATGCTTGATGTGCAATGAGTAAATATCTGCTCTGGATTCTTGCTCTTTGAAGACCTCAAGGTGAACTTATTCTATGATACTCAGGAAGGACTAGAAATGAAGGGCATGAGATTTCCCCCCTTCCTCTTTGTGTATCCATATATTGCACTTTCTGTACAACTCAGGCAGTGCAAACTCCTCTGTGCAAAGGCCATGAGGGCAGGCAGAGGTTGCATCTGCTTAGATAAATCTTTCTCTGAAGAGTAACAGCAAAGCAGCACTGTATTTAAGCAGTGTTGGCAGCACTACAGTGTCAGTATCTAAATAGTGCAGGGAAAGAAAAAAACCTGTGTGGTGTCTGTTAACAAAGAACATGAGAAAATGCTCATATCTTTACTTCTGCTCTCAGTTATTCTGACAACTGGGATCAGAAGCAGCAGCAGACCAAAACCAAGAGAAATTAATTGCCAAAAATAAAGACAACCAGGTAAATTCTGTACATGTTTTCCTCAAGAAGAGGTCATTGGTTAGTGAAAACATACCACAGTATATCAATATCTGGGGGGTTTGGTTTTGGTGTTGTTTTTTATTAGTTTGGTTTGAGGTGTTTTTTTCTTTGGTGATTTTTTTTTTCTTTTGCCTGTATTAGCACGTGCACCATTTCATACTTTGCATAAGGATAAATCCTATTAACTAGAAAGATAGACACCGAATAGAACAGTCACTTGTTCTCCCTGGGACTCCTGGGAGTACCAACCACATTTACCTTATTTTTGGTAGTTACTTACGCAAAAAGAGCTCTGACCAAGGAATGCCCACTTGGGAACATACCACATATTAGCTACAAGGGTGTTTATTCACATATTTATAGAAGAGAATATGGAACAGAGAACCCTTAAAAACCACTACAGACATTAGTTTCAAGAAAAAAGCAGTTCTCATCCCTGTAGCACCTTACAGGACCAATCAGTATCAACTTTCTGACAGACACCAAACCATTGGAATCAGTCCAGTCTCCAGTCCCTGGACTAGATGAGGCAGGGCAGGTCTATCAAGCCCTGTAGTATTTCATACCGTTCAAAAAAAGGAAGTACTCATTTTCAAGTCTTTTGGTTTCTGATAATTTAAAGCAGTGAAAATTAATTACAGGATGGCAAAACAATGTCTATGTCTGATTAGAGCAATGCAATGACTCATGGATACCAGAAAATCTCGCTGTCATGCACTGCTGTACAATTTGCATCATTTCTCATTTGCTTTCACTCACACTCTAATAAGATCATTTCTGCTTCGGTTTCCTGAGTGGGAGTTCCCTGAGGACTGGATTTCATTATCAATTTTGATGGCTGAATGCTTTCAACCTTCAGCTTGCATCCAGACAAAGCTTACAGTGAAGAAGAATAATACAATAAATGTCCTGTCATAGCTTACTGATAAAGTACCATGATCTAGTCATTGTATGCTTTTCAATTTTACAGAACAGTCTTTATTATGGTACTTGTACTTATGTTATGCATCACAGTCTTTATTTTTCATATTTCTCATCTCAGTCATTCAGAAACGATTAGGCAAATCCCCATACTGTTAAAGCCACTTTAAAAACAATTATTTTGAAAATAAATTAATTCTAAATTCCTCCTATGTGCTTATGATCTGTCATGCCTTTCAAGTTCAAATGTCTTAGGTTTTACATACAGTCACAAGGGTTTTGTTTCAAAAACTCAAAAAGAAGAATCTGGGGACTGGTAATTTAATAAAATCCATAATTGTCCGTTTTAAATAACAAGGCATGGTATTAATTGCTTCTTTTTTCTTTCCTCACCCAAAGGATTCTAGTAATGTGTAGCTTTCATCCCATCTCAACTAAACAAGAAATTTCAAAATCGGAGTCCAACAACTGGTAGAGTATAAATGCATATCAGTAACTCAGGAGACACAACCCATTGCAAAAAAAAAAATGTCCAGAGTAAAAGTGAGTCACTCTGAGTTGAAGTTGTATTATTAATCTATGGAACAAATATCTTTAATGTTGTTAGTGTAAATCATTTAGCCTTTTCCTCCCCACAGTAGCAGACAAAAACTCAAATATGAGGATGAAGAGACAAGACTCTAAATTTATGCTAATTTTCCCTCTAAACTTTTGCATATTTTTCAAAAAGAGGATATTAAGATATCTTCTTCTTAAGAGTATTTGGAGGACATTGTGGATAAACTAACTCAAATTATTTTGATCATTAAATTTTAAGAGGTAGATATTGCTTAGATACCCCACAGCATAATCTGGTCATTACCCTCAGAAACAGAGGTCTGTGCTCCAATTCATCCCCTTACTTGTCCATTTTAGCACCTGAAATGTCTCTCCATAACCTTTCATGAAAATCCTATGCTAGAGAAGCCATTTTTTTAACCATAAGTTTAAAAGAGCAAACAAATAAAAAAATCTTTAATTCCTAAAAGCTTGTATAAAATAAAATACTTGTCCTGGGGATACCAGTAACTTTAGAAAAGAGCACAACTATATTTTTTTTTCCAGAAATTCATCTGTCAAATGTTTATTCATCACAAAACAATCTGATAAGAAAGTAGAAATCTTCAATGAAAACAGAATACATGGTTCTACTATAAAGTTCAAATCTTCAATGGCAGTCATAACATTTATTTTAGGAAATTAAGGGATTTTGGAAACATTCCCAGACACTTAGGCCAAATGACCTAGAGCAGCCTGAATCTATGCTTAGCATCCAAAAATGAATGGCTTGATGCCCACTCCATTTCCACTAGGAATTGTTCCTAGAACATTTTCATTGCTGAACCTTCCCCAGAAGAATTTTTTGTGAGAAAACTTGTTTAAAGTTTAGAAGTACAGTCAGAATTACGCTGAGAGTAGCTCAGTTGGTCAGAGCATGGTGCTAATAATGCCAAGGTCACAGGTTTGATCCTTGTACAGGACATTCACTTAAGAGTTGGACTTGATGATCCATATGGGTCACTTCCAACTCAGAATATTCTGTGACTTTGACTCTGAAATGATCCCAGTCACTGTTTTCCCAGGGCAAATCATCACACTGAAAAAGGATCTTCTATGCACAGTTCCGAGGATTACTCCATCTAGAGCACCACTTTCCTTTTGGGCTTTGCTCTTAAGGTGGTAAAGCAGAAGAACAAGGTCTGGTCAGGCAACGAGAACAGTCAGATTTCAAGACCACAGTCCACGAACAGATATATAAAGTGTCTAGGCTAAAGAAATCTAAAAAACAGGCATCACTGTAGCTTTCAAGATTGACACAAGCAAAATTATGTTACATTTCTGCTATGGATAGTCCAGTAAGCAGCAGGTGTAATTTCTGAATAGAATATACTTAGGCTGGCCCTTACAGAGCAAAAAAACTACAAAAAAAAAAAGAGTACTAAATACTTGTCGAGACAGCAAATTTATTGACAGATGAAAATCTATCACTGGAGATTTGTAAATAAAAGATTAGGCATATATTCATTGGGAATTATTTAGGGAGGGTCCATGTTATCGGTAGGTGGGGTAATGGACTAGACCATCTTCTTCAGTTCTACTCTATTGCTATTTTTTATCATCTAGTTTGAGCTTTCTTTTCCCAGATTCTTAGAGATAACAGCAGAAAAGATACAGTTACTGTCACTGCAAATTAAAACAAATCAAAACAAAACACAACTTTTTTTTCCTTTTTTTTTCTTTTCTCTTTCTCTTTTTTTTTTTTTAAGAATGTTAACATCAATTAAGTTTTTTAATTCTCCTTTATAGTTTAGGGACACAGACCTCCCAGGAGACAAACCATCTGTCTAGCACTGGCAGCACACATCACCCTTACAGTATCATCCTATTTCAATAAAGTTGAATAAAGAGAATGAGTTACTGCAGTTTTTTCCCTTCCAAGTCTTAGGGGGACCAAGTGTTTGTTGACACAAGAATTAAACTAACAAGAACAATATCGTCATGTAACTTTCCTAGTACTTTTGGAGTTTTACTGAGTGTATAATAGCAAAAAAAATGTCAAAAGACTCCTTTCTCTGTTTTTAGCTCAATCTTCTCCACATTCAGTACCCAAAATGCACACCCTTGCTGAACTGGGACAGTTGTGTTTCTTCTACATGCTACTCAATTTTTTGGCAAGTTTTTAGAGCATCACTGGGATACTTCCTGGCTAAACTTGCTTGACTTTGTTCATTTTGCAGATTTATTTCTGTTATTTTTATCCACAGAGCACATCCGCAAAGTGACTTTCTTAAGATTTGCATCTTCAGTGCTGTATTAGGGTATCTTTGGGGTAGTTGGTTAAAACTGAAGAATTCCACGCCTGTCTGCATAGAGGTTTAGTTGACTGTCCTTACATCTCACCCTTTTCTGTGCTTGAAAGTCAGAGGAATCCCTCGGTGAACACGAGCACCCAGCATTTCCCAGCTCTACCATTGTTACACCGATGCGAAAGACAGGAGATCAGTGAAGTGCACCTGGTTGAAGGTGAACATATCTCAGCTCCTGCTGTCCATCAGCTTCATAACTTGTGGGCTGAGATAAGGATTTTCTGTCCGAACATACCAAGGGGTTGTAGGGAAGCTGAGGACAACTGAGCATAACCAGTGACCTATATGCTTGAAAAACTCAGGGACCAGACTCTGTTACCCTGGATATCCTCCATGCAACAATTTCACTGCTCCCAGGAGGTTAGAAGCTTCATAAACCAACTTCCAAAGACTGTAATGCTTTAGAGCACAGCCAAACAAAATCCCCTCCAAACATCAGCAAACATAAAAACAAATGAATATACAGAATTGGTTTTGGGAAGAGTCTGGATCCCCTGGCCACAGCCTTGAAAATTCTCAATAGTTATGCCACAACCCAAAAAAAGAATGCAGATTATTTGATCAACAGTTTGCATCATGTAGAAGAGTCAACATAAATCAGGTGTAAGGCCTCCACAATGTTTTCTGTATACACTTCAGACATGAAAAGTTATTTTAAAAAACATTCTCTTTGTCATTTCTCTGACATTGATAGAATTAGAGTTAAGCATTAATTAGATGTCTGACCTTGAAAATGTTACAGAAGTAATACGATGAATATATTAAGCATTTTTCACTCATCTCAGCAGGCATGATACTATCTATGAATTATGTAGAAAAGAGTATCAATTTTTCAAAGCAATAGATGTGACACCACTATATGGTGAAAACTAAGTACTTACATTAGATGAGACATGCAGTTGGTCCAAACTAATGTGATCTAAACAGCCTTCACTTTAAATATTTATCAGATAGAAAAGACTGCATAGTTTCACTTTGCAGTACATATTTTGTAAGCAATTTTTTTCTGTGGTATTTAGTGTGGTTATTCTGATACTGATATTTTAGCATCTTGACAGCCAGGACAGATCTCACCATTACTGGAGTCAGGCCACTAATGTTTCTGTGTTTTTGTGGACTGTGTTTGTTTCACAATTTTATTCAATTTGAGGGACATCAGAATGACAAAAAAAAAAAAAGAAAACACTGTCACAGAACCTATCTTTCAACCTCCTTTTTAACAGTTAAAGAAATGATAAGCAATAATCTTCATTTTAAAAGGTTTTATTTGTCACTAGAAGTTTACTGGTACATTGAAAATACTACCTAATAGACAGCAATTTTATAAACATCTTTTAGGAAATAAAAGTCACATAATCACTATGTTTTCTCCTTTCTCTCTCAGGAACACTACAGTACATCATAGTGAGGGCAGTCATAATCAAACAGCAAAAGAAAATAAATAAAAAAAGTAGATCTCACAATGTTTCCCTCCTAGATTAGGTTTTGTCCTGAGAAAAACAAGAGTATGGTAAAATTTTGGTATCATACTCCAAATCGTCATCATCAAATTATCTCCATCTTCTTGGATGTCAGAAAATTTCTTTACCAATAGGGTTGCCAAACACTGAAACATGTTGCCCAGGGAAGTGGTGAAGTCACCCTCCCTGGAGGTATTTAAAAAAAATGTATAGATGTGGCACCTGGGGACCTGGTGTAGTGGTGGGCTTGGAAGTTCTGGGTTAGTGGTTGGACTCGATGGTCTAAAAGACTTCCCCAAACTAAACAATTCTGTGATTCTACATAACCAGTTTTGGCTTAAGATTTTTCTGGCAGTTTCAAAGACAAGTGTCTGCACTACAATTCCTATCAGAGAGAATAGGTCCATCAGAAACATGTTTATGGAGCATATAATTCAATATGGAAATTTATATATAAAATTAGATCTAGACGTCAAACTTTTGTGAAGCTTTGTAACTCTGTAGCACCAATTACCATTGTCATAGAATTTTATAACACAATATGTTTTTAGTTTGAAGCAGTGATCAGGTTTAGTGTCATTAGAACACTGAGGCTACATGCCTAATTAAGAATGCAATTCACAGCAAAGTGGGGTCATAAACAACTTTAATGGCAAATATTTGTGTAATTAATGATAGCATTGATTTTTCAGTAGTTTAGCTCTTGAACATAGAGCAGCTGCATTACTGTTTTATATATAGTTTTAGCATAGTGCTGGAAGTATTCATCATGAGCAACAAGCAAAGTAATTACTTTTGAGACAGGTGAACTGAGGCTGTAAATATTGAAGTAGTGACACAAGGTTTCAAGAAAATGCCTGAGGGATATGTAACACAAATAAAGCTCATGAAAAATCTCATCCCAAAAGGTGTTCTACTTCTTGTAGTGTACCAAGTGCTGTCACAGAGACTCAAGACAGGGAAAAAAAAACCTTCTAGTACGTATCTGGACAGGTATCACTCAGTTGCTTAAGGACAGACACACACTGCTACCTCAGTCCTCCAGTTGCTGGGCCTGGGTTGTAGGATCACTACCATGTTACTGAGCACTGTTTTACCATCCAGCAATACTAATCTAGAGTGGTAAGGCAGGTCAGGAAGGCACAATGGGATTTCTGACAAAGTAGCTGTAGTACACAATGTTTTCAGGAAAGTTTTATTCTTTCTTGTAATTTTTTTTATATTACCACAGTAAGTAGGACAATACAAGCCTTTGAATTTTGGGAAGACACCTGATTTATAGTCCAGGGCATCCAATGGACAGAATTACCATCCAGCCATGGGATACTTGTGCTCATACCCTTGCTGGAAGAGTCACCAAGAGAGCGCTCATGTAGTTTTGGGTCAAATTTAATCTCTCTCCACCCTTTTTCAGCTATTCTAATTAAGAAAGAAGGAAAGTATTCTGCTTCTGCTGACATAAAAGTGCACTAAACCCCTCATTTAGACACATGCACATGCGTTATTAGCATCCTGGGAAAGACAAAGACAAAATTAATCCTCTCTACCAGTCTGTAGACTGTTATGATGATTGTAACATAATTCTGAAAGTTAGTGTAGGATAGGTAACAAGTGTTTTAAAAGGTATTTTTATTTTCTGTGCAAGAACATTATTTGGGTCAGAAGAAAGGCCCTTCCACTAAAATGAGTCTCAGAGATTGCAAGGGAAAGAGCCATAATACACTTCCTACCAAACTCATGCCAACATGTAATACTGAACCTTGATTTTCTGAGTCACGGGATATTTGCTGATGGAATCATGGAAGCATTAAAGGAAAACCAGAAAAAAGAAATGAAATTAAGTCTTGACCTGATTAAAGTCAAAGGTGAGATTCTTAGTGATTTCAGCAGAGACAGGATTTCAATCCCAGACCTCTTCTCTGCCATTGTATATTTTTTCCTACATTTGTTGGACTTCATTAAACTCAAACACACACTGCAATTAAGTTAAACTTGAAGGTGTACTTGGTAATTTTAACTCATTTAATTTACTGTTTTTCTGTTTGTCAGTTGCAATATATATTGGAGATGTCATTTGTGCTTGGATTAGACATTTTTTTCAATTTTTAGTTTCTTCTAAACAACACTAAGCCATGTGTAACCTTCCACAGTATCATCTGCTTTTCACTGATTTATTTTTGACTAATGTAAAGACAAATAGAAGTTACAACTAAATTCTGGACAGGGGTCATAACTTATAAAGAAAAGGAATCTTTGTAGTTCAGACTGACACATTTAGGACCTCAGGAGTAGCAATAAAGTTAGAGGAGGTAAAGTACGATGAAGGCAGAGATCTATAAAGCATAAAAATAAGATAGAGAAATTATTGCTACATTGGAACAAAGCATTCCTATGCAGAAAAAAAGTACACAATTTACTATCTGTAGTTGATAAGTATGTGAAAGAGAAATACAGTGTAAACAGTTGAAAAAATATATATGAGCATGGTGTACAGAAACATTAAAATACATTTGGTAATCATATCACAAAAATGGATTATTTTTCTGCTCTCCATGCTGTCTTTGACTGGAAAAAAAAAAAAAGGGGGGGGGGGAAGAA
>VXAY01007236.1:99393-136392 GCA_013399855.1 Oxyruncus cristatus | reverse complement strand
TAAAAGAATAAAAAAAAATAAGGGGGGGGGGGGGAAGTGGGGATGTTATAGCTGAAAAGAGATTACTTTCATCAAAAAATTTTGAGTTTTCCCCGACAAGTTATAAAGCAAAAGTGAAAATTTGTAATAGAACACTTCCTGCTATTAGATGTCTTTTACTTCTTTATTTATAGTTATATCTCTTACTTGGATAATGAGATCAAGCTTTTGCAGCTGTCTGTTCTCCAACTCACAGGACTGCTCCTCCACAACAGAGGAAAAACCTGAGCACTTAGGTACTGAACACTGCCTGGAAACCCTCTGGGAGGATCCTCATTGTGGTGGGTCCTAATATTGCCCCTTTTCTGTTATAAAATTTGTTACACACACCCACTGAAGGTATGCTCTTCCCCACACAGCCAAAGTGTGAGTCTCAGGCCTAACCACAGGCATCAAGTTCCAGTATGAGCATCCCAGGCATTCTCTGAGGAATAACAGACCAGACCAAAGACTTATTGAAGACCTTAGTCCTTCTCAAGCAGGGTTAGGTGATCAGGGGAGGCACTGTTGGGTATGTTCATGGCCCATGAATCACTTCTCCAGCTTCCCAGTAATTTCTCTGGTTGCACGACCTGAAAGCTTTACATTTGTAATGGCTACAAACTGCTGAACACTGGAACAGGTCTTAGGCAATGAACTGTAAAGGGCAGTTCTCAGGTGATCCAGCAGTGCATTGTAACTAAAGCATCACACATAACTCCATGAGTAGAAATAATTAATGAAGAAAATTATAATAAATTTGAAATTTTTTTCATTTTTTTGGTTGAATCCAATTAGGACATTGTAACAGATAGTTAAACCAGCTTTGTCCTCTAGCCAGACACCACAATGGCAGAGTTTTTTCTAAAAAAACCCAAACCCTTCTATGAATAAATAAATAGAAATTAAATATTAATTAGCAACTTGGCAATAGATCTCATTTCTACTAAAGACTAGTAACCTCCTTAGACTATAAAAAGAGACTCATATCACTAGTGAGCAACAAATATGTCTGAATGTGTTTTGCTATTCTGGGTGCAAATCTGAAGGTGTTAAAAATACCCATCAGATTGACCTATATTCCTCAGCCCACCATCTCTACCTTTTTTTTTTTTTTTTTTTCAAACTTTGGTTGTCCTTTTGCTGTTTTTTTCTTAAAACCCAAAACTTCATTTTCATGCTTAGCAAGTCACTGTTTATGGCATACAAGAAAGATATACATCACACTTGGAAAATTGTACTAAGCTACATCATGCCAAGGTTATTTTAACCAAGGTTAACCAACCTCAACAGACTTTCAATTTAAAAGGCACTGCTTATCCTAAGATATGTCTGGCTTTGGATACTGGTATGAAATACCTATGTCATTTTTAATGTTACTTTAAAAAAAAAAGCAAGCAAGAAAAATACATGTTAAAAGAAAAAAAAAAGTCCCAGAAATAAAACAAAATGTTTGATCTAACTTTTGCTTTATTGAGAACAATGAAGACTTTTTAACATGATGTAACAACTAGCTGTATCCAATTTTCTGCATACTGAATATAAATGATGGGGGTTTTAAACCATACAGAGTTTGTAAGTAAAAGTTTAATCAAAACCTTTTAGAAAATATTTCAAGCCTTGTATGTCTCACTAGAAGCGGATGCATCTCTACTTATGGAAGACCTTCACAGCATAAATCAGTTCACTACAACAGGAATTAATTATCCTGATTTTATGGCAGTCACTTAGTTAGCATATGAGGACCCACCTTGCCAGAGTATGCTCCCACTCAAACTCATAGAATCACAGAATGACTTGGGTTGGAAGGGACCTTAAAGATCATCTAGTTCCAACCCCTCTGCTGTGGGAAGGGACATTGTCCACTGGACCAGGCTGCTCAAAGCCCCAGCCAGCCTTGTCTTGAACACTTTCAGATATGGAGCATAGACATCTTCTCTGGGCAAATTAATTCTAGGCTGAAGAAAAGGGTTCACAAAAGACATGCCCGAAGACTGATAGCAAGGGCTGGGCTTTCATCAGCTCTGCTTCCAGGAAACAGTAAGGCCTCTTCCTTAGACAGCTCTAGTAACATCATCAACTAGTCCAGTTTTTCAGGTTATCAATTAACAACCAACCATTAACATTTTTGGAAATAAGTACAAACTTATGCATTACTTAAATACTTCCCCAACAAAGTAAAAACAGAAAAGAATTTCATTCACGATGGGATTAACAAATACCTATACATTAAAGCAAGACTGAGGTAAAATGTACCTATGCAGTAACTCTAAGCAGTAACCCTACACATATGTAGAACATATATAGATAGGGTTACATATATAAGTTTAACATATATATGTGTATATACATATATTTATATATGCCATAACCTTATAACTCTCTCTGTCTCTCTCTCTATATATATGCATATAATTCTGTGCAGTAATTTTTTATGACAAGTGATTTATAGCTGGTCTATTAAGAATTTAAGTGTGTTTTATAACCATTTTGTTTACACCATTTTCATTTTCATCCTCAGGGATTATTTTCTCCTGAAACATCTCAACGAGCAATAAACACACGATAAACGAAAAGCTACCTCAGCTGAAATTGTAGAAAACTTGGTGATTTGGAAAGCTGCCAGTCATGGTGAATCAGTTCAGACAACTCATACAGATTAATGTTTCTGTCTGAAGAGTCAACTCCAAGGTTTGCTTTGTGATCCAGCAGAGATCAGAAGTTGCTATATGGTCTTTTAAAATGGATTAGGATCAGTTGAAATACATCTAATGTTACAATGAAAACTAAAAGAGGTACTAGAGATTAAAGCGTATACTCTGAATGGCATACTGTCCTTGGCATCAACAGGAATTATACATGTGGAATTGGAAAAATAATTTCAGTTATTTGCACAGTTTTCAAACTGACTACAACAAAATACTAAATCTGCCTATTAACATAAAATAGTTAATAGCCGCAAAGAAAAATGGTGGTACCACTAAAAGAGGTAACCTTTAGTTCAATTAACTTCATCAGAACATGATATTCTCTGGAATACCATAACTACCATGATTCAAAAGCTACAGAACAAAGCAACCGATGTACTAAACTAGAATGTAAGGTAATGTAAGTGCAACTTGCATTCCTCATACCTTTGTTAACTGACATATATCTTCAGAAAAATTAGTGTAAAAAATCAAGCAATGTGTTTGGAAATATTTCAGTCAATGCAATGCAAGGGGGTTTTTATAGTAATCTATTTTATTAATTAATTTTAACTGGTGTTTTGACGCTCTATATCATGCTTTTTTGAGGAAAAAATTTGCTTCATAGCATTTTTCTTTTCAACAGATAATTACTCAAATGGCTTTCAGTAACAGCATGTCTTTCACAACCAAATAATGTTTTAATTCATGTGCCTGCCATGTACCTGGTCTGCGTGCAAGTCTCACTTGAGTCAAACATACTTCACAACAAATGAAAGAAGAGGAATGAGAGAAAAAAAAAAAACACAAAAAAGTTCTATTTTCTTGATTTTACCCCATTAAACCTTTTAGACCACCAAGAAAATTCTTTTTTTTCACTTTGATGCTATTGCAGCACCAATAAAGTAAACACACCATAAATTTAATTCACCTTAGTGTGCATTCTTTGCATTTAACTGTATTTTCATGCACCAAGGGGTTTTATTGCCAGCAAAAGGAAATTTTACATTTCATGAGACTAAAACAAATCTGATAAAATAGCTTGAAAGGGATATTACTTGATGAATCTGCCAATTTCATAGTTCAGTTATTTGTCCTTTTTCAATTGCAGCAGATGTAATTCATGTCCATGAATTTCTGTGCAATACTATTTCATTCTCCTTCAAATCTCCTTTCTCCTCATAAGTACTTTTTTGCATATTCCCAACTGAACATGAAAAGTCCCAAATTCCTTTGAAAATTCAATATTATCAAAATAAATTTGATTATCTCCATTTTTTCTCTGATATTTAAGGCAGGCATGCTCCTAACACACAATAAATAAAAATGACAAAATTCATTTTTGTTTTAAAAACGATTCCCATGTCCAAAACAAGTCTTACATTGTTTTAGAGCTCAGAGCACTTATAAAAATATAATCTTGTCTGAACAAAAATATCAGTTCTGTGATAGTCTCTAATACAGAGATCCTGCAGGATTGATTATCCTCAAATCCAGCCCAACTAATACTTTTGTACATCAGCATATAGCTTCAGAGCTCTAACAAAAACATGTTTATGAAACTTCTCTCTATATAAAGTACAATTTATCATACAGATTTATTTCCCCCTCAAAAGTGTTTTCCTCTTCAACCACTAGATAGTGAACAGGGGAACTGATGAGTTCAGTTCAGAAGCGACTCTTGCAGTTCACTTTTATTAATTGCACTAAAGACTTTGAGAATTGAAAGTGATACTGTCAGTTAAGGAGGTTGATTGCACTCATAGCAACTCTTTTGTGAGGTTTTCTAACACATATATTTTCAAGTGCTTCTTGAAGACTTAGAATGAGATGGTGAGATTGTTAGAACTTGGCAGTCAATAACCTCCTTTACCGGATAATTTGGTCCTTGTCTTGCTTGGCTTCTGCTTTATTTAGCCCACTAAACTATTTCACTGCAACATTAGACATATTTATGTATCACAAGCTCTTTAAATTCAACTGAGTAGCAAAGGGAGGATTTTTTCAAAGACTCACAGGTGGCCCAAAAGGAGGAGGCTTGTAAATAGCAGCCCTTCTAAAGGCTGATGTGGTGCCTATGTAGTTTCAACAACTCAGAAGGTAGTTATCCCCTTTGTGAATTTCTATTTATCTGTAATGTTTGGCTTGCGGATACCAGGAGGAAAAAATTCTGAAATTGTAAAAAGCTTGATAAGGCAAGCATGAGACTAAGCATCATTAACATGAAGTGGATAACAGAAAAATTTCCAATGCCGATTTTAGTGAAATGGCTGCGTGGGGAGATGTATCGCATGACTTAGTGATTTTGCAAAGAAATTGCAACTTTAGACCTGCAACTGGAGGGTAGAATACTACATTTTTTAGGAGTATTTAACAGTTTAAGTACAAAATAAAACCCAAACAGCTGCTGCTTTTATCACAAAACCAGAGAGTTGTAAAGATCACGAACCGGAAATGAATCAAGGCATCATATTATTGTTATGACTAACTAACTAACTAAATGTCACACTGAGGTATCTAAACCGGAATGTTTAATGCAAGACGTAGAAGTTAATTGTTAACTCTGCAACAACTATAGCTGTGGTTCAAGAGAGAAAGTCAAGAGGAAAAAATAACCACAAAAATGATCAGGACACTATGTGGATCATAATCTAGGAAATATGACACATAAGAAAATACTAAGGGAATTACAATTACTTAGTTTGAAGAGAAGTTTGAGAAAGGATGTGATAACCACATTAACATTTTAAATGATTGATAAAATGTGAAGAGAAAAATGTCCATCTCAAAATGTGAGAGAGCATTTAAAAAATTACCTCAAAATGCAGCAAGAATAACATACATGGGAAAAGAAAAAAACATCTAATCTTAAGAATTTTCTGAACTAGATTGTTAAAGGGCTTTGGAATATTCACTGTTAAAGGCTGAAACCTGTGCATTCACCAGAACATGCTGGGGGTTGAGCAACTGGAAATGGCCCCAGGTCCCTTTCTGCAAGGCTGAGTCCTGTTGGACATCAAGTTGAACATGAGCCAGCAATGTGCCCTTGCAGCAAAGAAGACTAATGGTTTCCCGGACTGCATTAGGCAAAGTACTGCCTAAAGCTCAAAGTAGGGGATTCTTCCCCTGTCCTGGTGAGGCCACACCTGAAGCAGTTCTGGTGTCCTCCAGTACATGCTGGAGAGAGTCCAGAAAAGGCACGCTAAGATAATTCAGGGACTGGAGCATCTTCCTATGAAGAAAGGCTGAGAGAAGTGGGACTACTGGAGAAAAGAAGACTCAGAGCGAGTCTTATTAATGTACCTGAAGATATTTAGCTGCAAAGAATTCAGAGCCAGGTTCTTTTCAGTGGTGCTCTGTGACAAAACCAAAGACAATGGGTACAAACCGGAACACAGGAGGTTCCCCCCGAACATTAGAAAACACTGTCTCGTTGAGAGGGACCAAGCACTGGCACAGGTTGCTTGGTGAGGTTGTGGAGCCTCCATCCTTGGAGATATTCACAAGCTGTCTGGACACAATCCTGACCAAGTGGCTCTAGGTGGCCCTGCTTGAGCATGGCAGTCAGACCAGAGTCCCCTTCCAAAGTCAGTCACTCTGTGATTCCATGAAAACAAAGAATAAGATGAACAACTATTTGAGATGTACTGTGGCCAGTACTGCTCAACATCTTTGTTGGCAACAGGAACAGTGGGATCTAGTGCACCCTCAGCAAGTTTGCTGATGAAACCAATCTGCATTGTATAGTTGGTATGCTGGAGAGAAGGGATGCCATCCAGAGGGACCTTGACAGGCTGGGGAGGTGGGCCCACACAAACCTTATGAATTCCAACAAAGCAAAGTGAAAGGTCCTGCACCCGGGTCATGGCAATCTCAGACACACCTACAGCTTGAGAGCAGCCCTGCGGAGAAGGACTTCGGGGTGGTGACTGATGAAAAATTTAACATGAGTCAGCAGAGTGCACTCACAGCCCAGAAAGCCAACCAAATCATGGGCTGCATCAAAAGGAGTGTGGCCAGCAGGTTGACTCTGCTCTTCTGAGACCCCACCTAGAGTACTGAGTATAGTTCCAGTGCACCTAACATAACAGGGACATGGACCTCTTTGAGCAAGTCCAGAGAAGGGCCAAAAAGTTGATCAGAGGACTGGAGCACCTCCCCTACGAAGGCTGAGAAAGTTGGGGCTGTTCAGTCCAGAGAAAAGAATGTTGCATGGAGACCTCCAGTTGCATAGAAACTTTCCAGTATCTGAAGGCCTGCAGGGAAGCCAAAGAGAGACTCTTTGTCATGAACTGTAGTGATGGGATGAGCAATGGGCACAAACTGAAAAAGGGCAAGTTTAAGCAGGATATTAGCAAGAAATTCTTTGCTGTGAGAGTGGTGAGACACTAGAACAGGCTGCCCAGGGAGGCTGTGGATGTGCCAACCAGATGCCCCAACCCTGTCAGTGTTCGAGGTCACGTTGGATGAGGCCTTGAGTAGCCCGCTCTAGCAGGATGTGGCAGTGGGGATTTGAACTAAATGATCTTTAAGAGCCCTTCCAACCCTCACCATTCTATGATCTAGATCAGAATAAGTGTTTTTGAGAGCACAGAAAAATGAAGAGATATTGTGAACATTCTTCTGATGGGATTTCTGCCTGAGAGTTATGACAGAAGTTCTGATTTGGTTTTCTTTTGTTTTGGCTATAATATTTTTGAAAGGGCAAGTAAGTCCATGTTTTCTCCCTTGTAACTTTTAGCTCAGATGGAGTGACCTCTTTAGCACACCTGACTTTTCACTGTGCTCATCTTACAGTCCTTCTTAACTTTACAGCTCTGTAATTAAGATGTGGCAAAAAGCCAATAAATGACACTGGATTCTTTTTATAAACTATGGATTTTTCTCAAGTGCTGCATATTTATCTACCTCCTACTCACTCATATGCTGTAGGTGTTTTTTCCCATACTTTGTGTATGAGAAGGAAATCATCTGTATTTATCAAAATCTGTCTAATTCACATCGTTAGACACTACTTACAGTTTCGTGAAGAGGTTCACTACAGTGACAACCTTTACTCTTCTTCATACAGTAAGTGTACACGGACAAACCCTTTTCATTATAAGATGAGCCTAACGGCTTCAAAAATATTCATATGACTGAGATGAAAAGAATTTGTATTTGTCTGTAAGTAGATGCAAATCATTGTGCTTATCATGAAATGTCCATACATCTACAATAAACTGATTTTATGGAGGAACGCTTCTGCTTCACTGCTTTTGCAACCAAAAAGTTGTTTACTATTCCATTAACTGTAAGTCTGAGAACATTATGCAGCCATCAAAAAGCTACACCTCAGACACGTTTCTACTGGTCTGGCATTTATAAACAATAAGTAGGGCCAGTGTTTTGTCACGGTAAATTTTACATGAAAGAGTCTAGCCAGGGAGGAAAAACAGGCAAGTGTCACAAAATGCTAGTAAAACTGCCAGAGCTCACAGCCTGCATTTTAATCAAAGCATACTTTATTTCGTAATAAAAATAGAGTAAAAACTTTTAACTAAATGTTTAAAAAAAAATTAAACTGCTGCTATAAATGACTTTCGGCATGCAGATGGGAAATAAGAATGGTTTTTTCTTCAACTTTGCCAGAGAAGGCCATGTTTTAAGCTAACACTGCTCAGCAACCTGCTATCTAACTTGAGGGAAACAGCAGCTGAGAGCTACCAAATGAGTATTGTGTTTTAGATAAGGTTTGTCAACACAAGTAAATTAAGTGCAGAAATATTGATGTTCCACTTTTATGCAAGCATGCATAAGATGTCTCTGTTATTTAAGATGGTCAGTTTTCAATTGTGCACAAATACGCTGTATATATTTTAAATTATTTCTGAATAGAGGGAGCACAAGTACTCAAAAATTTTCTACTAGCATTACAGGCGTAAACTTTTTTAGAAAAGATGGTGAAATGCACACTTGTGAGTTTTGCAGCAGAAACCTCCAGAAAGAACTGAAGTCCACTCCCTTTCACTGACTCAAAGAAAAGTTGAATTTAGTTCTTATATTTGACCTTGATCTTGCGGACCAGCCCAGCAATACCCAATCCTTCAGTATATGGAAAATAAAGTATAATGGTGCAAAAGAAACCAAAATGACAGATGTTACCAGTACACTACCATACACTACCATTGCCTGGAAAAACTCATCCTGCTTCTTAATGCTTGTGGAAGTCAGCTTATGGCTTGTACTGCCAACTTAAAGAGGCATAGCTATAAAGCGTTACTATTAGTAATGAAACAAGGTCCTTCTATCCTCTTGATGCAGTACGAGTAATCTGCAGAGCCTCAACTAGACCTCAGCATTAAGGCAGAAGAGTTGTCACTCCGCCACTTTGGAAACATTACAAGGCTATAACCTGCCAAGAATAATACTCTAAGGAGCCAAGAATAATGCACGAAGATTGAAAGATGCATTCCTTGCACTTTGTTAACACAATGCATAAACGCTCATCGTTTAGTCCACATGCCAACTGTAAGGGGCAACTACACACAGTTCTTGCTCCTAGTTCCTCTAGGAGTTGTCAAACATGGGTCTCTTCTCCACTCTAAAGTAAAGCAAGACTTCCCATCTGTCAGCCTGCACTATCTTCTTTCTATTCCACTTCAGTATGTTTTTTCTGTACTACTGATTTACACATTTTTATTCTTCTGATACTGCTTTTTATCTCAGTTGCAAAAGAAGTAAATCTGTCTCAGTCAATGTATATGACAAGCCATCCTTTTATTTTTACTTTATATAGTAAGAACTATACTGACCTTGAAATTAGATAAATGTGTGGGAAATCCTTGCCAACTTAAAACCTAAACTAGAGAAGAATTTCCATCTTGTGTCTGAAGAGAAAAGTTCAGGGTCAAGTTATTTAGACTTGGCTGTAACATTACTTTTAAGGTTCCTGTATGTTTGCACCAATACAAGCATACTAACTGACCATATGGAAATACCATGTCTGTAAGGGTAAAATTTTGCTGGAAAGACGTGGTCCCCAAATGTTTCCTGGGTGATTGAAATTGAAAACCTGATTCACCTTAGAGCTCCTTAAGGAGAATAACATTTATTTACGTTAAGAAGATTTTTAAGGAGCTATTTAATTCCAGAACCTTAAATACAGATTTTGAGTTTTCCCCTTGGACCACAAAATCTGTTCTTCAATAGCAGAAGCATCTGAATTGGTTAAATAAGGACATAAGGAGAGGGGGGAGGGGGAAGGGGGAGAAATTAAAAAAGTAGTTTCTACCGAGCTGAGAGTAGAACTTCAAGATCTTTACTGTAGGTTCTCCGAGCAACTTGGAAAACAAGGGAGGAAGATGACAGCTTCATTTTTCAGAAACCGGCCTCAATTCTCATCGTACTTGTAGAGAAAGGAAGCCTTACCCCACTTTTCCCTATGCAGTCAACTGAAAAGTTCCTGAAAAGGTGCATAAATGATTATGCAAATCCCTCTGCTGCTGAAAGAAACCACTGACTAGTCATACCATAAAGGGATAAGAAGGCTTTTGGCACAGCTTCCTTCTCTACTTTCTTCACTATGGACAAGAAAGGACCTTAAAAGTTTCACTTTACTGCTGCAGTTAACTAAATACATCAGTATATTTTCCAAAATAATGTTTACAATTATGTTACAACTACATTTTCAATTAAAAACTTGCTTGCCTCCTGCTGTCTGTGGTGACTCAGATACCTGAGGGTTATCTTCTAAAGTCTCCTTAGAGGCATATTCCTGTTAAAATCAAAGAAAATATGGTTCACTAAGAACTCAGCAAAGAATGTAACACGGCATCTAGTCTTGAAATATTAATATTTTTAATTTTAGAGGAAATTATTTTAGCTCGGGTTTGTTTTGCTTTCTAAAAATAATTTCCACTGTTTCTCGTGTGTGTATAGAAATATAGGTATATGTGAGTATGTACATGTGTGTGTGTATAGACACATGTCTTTCCCATAATTGTCTATGTGGTTTCATTTAACCAAAAGATGTGGGAAAATAAAGATGGACAAAATTATCATTCAAAGGTTTTAATCACTTTTAAATTCTGATGCCGCATAGAGTCATCAATACAAAACCTCACAGGTGAGTGATTCATATGACACACCATAAAACATTTTACTTTATTCTAACAAAGACTGTGAAGAACAGAAAATACAAAAGAAATATTACAAGAGACATTGGGACTTTGTTTCAACGGGATTGCCATATATTTGTACCATCGACTATATGCAGAATTTAGAATGAATCATGTTTATAGCTGCCTTTGCAGGTGACAATGCAAATATTTAGGTGAGTTATTGTTGTCACTGTCCTGATTAAACTGACAATTAGTTTCCTAACAAACCATTAAACATTTATCAACTGACAGAAATATAACAGTTATTATGCACAGCATTTTATCTTCTACTGCAGGGGTTGTAACAATATTTTTGAATTTATAATTAGTATTTTCAGTACTTGAGTAAATAAATAATAAATAAATAAATAACCTTATGAGGGATTATTACAATGGATTCTGTCACAGGGAAATAAACGACAGATTATTTCTACATAGAAGAGTTCAATCTCATTCATGCACTCAATTGAGCCAAACTGACCTCCTGCATTTCAATTTTTTTGTATCATCAAATGCTAAAGTTGTGCCCTGCACTGACACTCAGTTGAAATAAACAGCATAGAAGTCCCAACTGTATGGGTAGATAATTGTTCATCAGTGTCATGAACAAACTACTTCATACAGGGTGACTGACTTCAAAATACTGACTCCCCATCTGGTGAGACCTAATGAGCAATGGAGAGGTTTGAAGGTAATGAAGCAAGTCCCTTTCTGGCAGATGTTACTTGACAGCTGCATCTTGGGATTCTAGCAGCACTACTGCTGGCTCATATTAATATATTCTTGAATTTATCATGATGAAGGCTGTGGAAAAGAGAGGATCCTTTTCTCTTCAATGGGCTGTATTTTATGTCATTCCTTTTACATCTAATCCACTTACTTAATTTTGATTTCAAAAGACTATCCAAAATTTATTGAACTGTGTGTTTACAAATGCTTTAGCTCACGCTTTAGCTCACATGCTGCAGGCTGAATCCCTGCAGAAAATAAAACTGACCTAACAGGCATGACAAGGTGTTTGTTTTTATTTTTTCCCTAAAGGGAAGAAACATGGTTTTGGGTCACTGCTCCTCACATGCATCTTGTGGCATAGACATGTCACAGAGGGTCCCCAGTGAGCTCCACAAAGCTCTGTTCTTGCTACATCCTGTCCAGCAGCTCTTCACCCTTCCAGGGGAATAAAACCCTGATGCTGCTATTTGAATTGCACACATATAACAACACATAGAGAGAGTAGTCAACATTAATGGTTTTGCTTGTTATATAATGAATATCAAATACTAATTTCCTAGCTTGATCTTCTAAACTTCTAGAGGGGCTAAAGTAGGATCTGACACAGAGGAAGTCTAAGCTGCAAGCCTTTCAGAAAAGTTGTGAGCTTTGCTGGTAATGACAAAAACAATGGAAAGGAAAAACTGGTGGAGGCCAGGGACATTCAGCAGCTGCAGAATTTTCTTTTTAAAAAGGCAGAAATTTGTATTTACTCAGAGTAACTGTGATGCTAATCTCATTCTACACCTGTTAAAAGGCTTTTTGGTGTAATGCCCAATGTGAAACATCAAGACTTTCTGATGAAATGAACCACTCAAATGTTTCCTGGTCCCTGTCCCTCATATATAAATCACTTTCCCTTGTAACAGGGTTTGCCAGCTATCTTTATATATTATGGCCATTGGATTTTCTATCTAGAAGAGGTATTTATTTTTGCTTTAGTAACCTTACAGAATTCCTCCTCCTATTGATCATCTTTGCAGCTCGGTTCTACTCTTTTTAAATATTAGTAGGTCTTCAAGGACCTGTTTTTTTTCTTCCATTTACACAGTATCCTGTGGACTTGCAGTTATTTGTTTTTGTAAGAAATCTGAAAATTGTTTTACAGATATTCTAAAGGAGATTATTCACTGTTTTTCCCTTTACAAAAGAGAAGTTTGGTGCTTCTCTGTAACCCTAGATGCATAGAATTATCAAAATAACTATTAGCTTTGTAAGCTTTAGTAGTTGGGACACTACTGGATGTGGATGTGGCACTTGATACAATTTAGTGGTGAACACAGTGGTGTTTGATTAATGGTTGGACTCAATGATCTTTAAGGTCTTTTTCACAGCCTAAATGATTCTATGATTCTATGACATCCTAGGAAAGTGAATTATTAAACCAAAGCCTCTGAACAAGCTGTTCTGCATAAATACATTAATTACATGTTATTATATTAATTCATACATTGGCGTGAAGTTGTGTTAGGCGAGGTTTCAGTAAGATATTAGGAAGCGGTTTCTTCATCCAGAAGGCTGGAACAGGCTCACCAGGGGAGTGGTCACATATCAATATCATCATGTTCACAGAATTTCTTTTGAGCAGTTTAGTATATTTTCATCTCTAAAAAAAATCAGAAAGTCAAAAATTACATGTGGAGTGTTCAGGTATGTATGATTACAGTAAGACTAGTTAGTTAACATCCTCTCCATGGACAACTCCCCTTTGTTTTTTAGCTACTCACTCATATAGACATAGCAGAATATTTTTGATGATGCCTTGATTAAGGGCCAACAAAGTAGGGAACAGGGAGAAGACCAGGGTGTGCTTTTACTGTCCTAACCTCAAGCATGATCAGGAGCAACAACTTCAGACATAGCCACAGAAACAGTGCTCAAGAGCCATGGTAGAATCCAACACAAACCAGAAGAATAAGAATAGTTAATGGTCCAGTTTCCCAAGAGGAAAATTCACTCATCACCTACTGGTGTGCAGGTGGCCAGAGACATCTCACTCAGCACCACTGAGCAGATTTAAGTCTACATCCTTCCTTTCTTAGATGCTCTGAGCACAGCTATCACCAAACAAGTCACTGCCTTTGTTCCCACAAGAGGAGGAATTGCTAATTAGTCTTACATCCCTTGTTCATGGAAATCTGCCAATGTTGCCAGAGCACTGAAGCCCCAAGCCAGGTAGTATCATATAACAAAGAAAAAGTCCTTCATAGGATGAATGCTTCCTCATAGCCACCTAGAGACAGAACAAAAGAATTGAGAGCTCTTCTGGATTTTATTTCTGCCAATATTTCCTTCAGAACAAAGGGAGAATAAAAAACACATTTCTAAGGTATGACCTCACTTTTTTTCCTAACCATCTGCTTAGTTGAAAATGATCTGATGCTTTATTGCATTTCTTTTCTGATACCATTTCCCTGTTGATCTGTCAAGGGAATTCCAACGAGAGTATTCAGTTCCATTTTTTTTTTTCCAGCACCTTCATAACAACACACATGAATCATAGTGTACATTACGTTGCAGTCCTGCAACTTTGAGTCCATTTTTTTTTTCACTTAATTTTCATGGTGAGTCTACAGGGAAGTATTTTTTGAGTGCTATCTCACAAATTAATAACTACCAGAAACTTGCTTTGCTTGTATGTCTTTGTCTCTTCAGACTTTAACTTTCTGCTTTTGAAGTGTTTTACAAGAAGCACCATCTAACATTAAAATTCAACATATCCACATTAATTCTGACTCAGGATCTATTAAATTCAGTGCACATTTCTACCAAAGTGAATGCATTTGAGGCTCACTCATTACTCTTTGAGGCAATTATGAGTTCTACAAGACAGTATAATCATGAACTCAAAAAACTTTACAGGTTTTGTAGTCTATTAAAACTTTCTTGCTGATCTCCATCTGTTCTAAAGATAATGAATGTACTTTTCTTTCAAGGACTCTGCTTTATTGGCATAATATTTTTTGCCTTATTAGATTCTATCTTGGATTTCTGGAGAGGATGGTTTGATTTGGGGGCTTGGGGTTTTTTTGGTGAAGGAAAAGGAAAAGGAATGGTTCCTGCCCCAAAACTTATCTGCTGTTTGTTGCTTTTTTTTTCCCTAAGCCAAGCACCTGATCAATAAAAAAAAAGGCTAAGAAAACCCCAAAGTTTGGCTGTATTGGTATCCTCAATGTCACAAGTACTGTGGTGACAGCTTACAGGACCTGAAGATGACAATCTCTTATACAGCAAATTCATAGCCTGTGGCCCTCATTGCAAACGGAAGCAGGTTCAGGTGCTCCAGTCCTGCTGAATTCACCACATCAGGTGGAGCACTGTGTCAGTGCAGTTACTGAATTGTAGAATCACAGAATAAAGATTGGAAAGACCTCCAAGATCACTGAGTTCAACCTACGACCAAATGAACACCACTGTGTCAGCTAGACCATGGCACTAAGTGCCATGTCCAGTCGTTTCTTGAACACTTCCAGGGACAGTGATTCTATCAATCTCCTGGGCAGTCCGTTTAAATGCTTGAAAACCCTTTCAGTGAAGAAATTCTTCCTGATGTCCAACCTCCCCTGACACGGCTTGAAGTAATTTCCTCTTGTCCTGTCACTGATTGCCTGGGAGAAGAGACTGACCCCCACCTGGCAACAACCTCCTTTCAGGTAGCTGTAGAGAGTGATAGGTCAGCCCTGAGCCTCTTGTTCTCCAGGCTAAACAGCTCCAGCTGGGCCAGGAAGTACCAGATCGCAAGTGGCTCTGCACAAGCCAGCTCAGATCAGGCCCAACAGATGATGGGCTAGACCAGGTTGAATAAGCCCACACAGAACTGAATTGGCTCCATGTAGGGTCACTTGGAAGTGGCTGCATCACTCTGCCCAGTGCCTGTCAAATGATGTATTGCCTAAAGTTGGTGAGAAGCCTGCAGCTCCAGCAGCACAGGCATCAGTGATGGCACTGGTGCTGGCCCTCTTCTGTAGAAAACATTTGCCTCATGGGATTGCCCTTCTGAAAGCAGGAAACAGGGCATGACTAACGTAGCACTTTTCCAGCAGATGCAAGGTCCTGCACTCTTCATGACCTCCACTCTCAGTTATTGTGTATTTTAAGATGTTCTTTGGGATATGATCTGAAAAAGATGAAAAACTTGAGCTATTACAGATCAAAGTCAAGAACATATTCCATAGGGAAGTAGTTTTCAAAAAAAAACGGACTACCTTGTTAGCAGTTCCTTTCATTTTATGCCAGCCACATATTAACAGACTCAGTTCTCCTCCTGATAGAGCTATGCCAAAGACTATGTTACAAACCTGAATTTCAAAGTGCTCAAAAGAGCACTTCAATGCACATAGCATTGTTGCTGTCTCACTGCTGCCTAAATTAAGATGAAATAGATTATTCAGCACTAAAAAAAAAAAAAAAAAAAAAAAAAGGGGAAAAAAAANAAAAAAAAAAAAAAGAGTGGAACAAATAGGACTGTTTTTCAGATGCAGAATAAAATGCTCCATCCGTTGAACCATGCCATTTATATAAGCTTGCTTTATTTCAGATACACTTGACCACTCAACTGTTTCTGTTTTGTCATTTCCTTAGGAGACAAACAGAAATGAAGGAAAGAAAACAGTTGAGGAATATAGCAAGTAGTAGCAATATAAAAATCAGGGTGAGCAGTCCTCTTGAGAAGACAGGGTAAACACGGAAAGAAAACAAATACCTGATGGATGTAAAGGAAACAGTTTGGCTGTAACAGCTCTACTATACACTATGTACTATATAGAGTACATTAGCCTGGCCAAAGCTCAGGGCACATGCCATCAGCTTGCTTTCAGAACCTGAAAGAACAACATATTTCTGAGATCTTAGGGAAAAAACACATCACCTAACATCCCACTCTTAATTGTTAGCAAAGGCCATCCACCTGTGCTGGCCTGATAAAAAGCACTGCATTTCCCACCGTCTCCACATCTCTGTGTCAATGCAGAATGCTGACAAGCAAGTGTTTCTGGGCTCCTGCAAGCATTCATTCATGCATATATAAGTGTATCTTTAGAGAATAAGCTCCTGCTTTCTCTACTCGAATAGATGAATTCGGGAATTATCCTTGAAGATAACAGGAATACAAGATCAGCTCTAAATTTGCCAAATATTCTTACCATGGTGACTGTCTAAATTTATTCCAAGTTTCAGTAGTATCTTAATCCTTCCAGTAGCACCTAATTTAATATCCTGACTCATTACCTGAAAAAAGCAGGACAAAGCAGTTTTTTTAAGAAATACAACTCACAGACAGTAGAAAAAAAATTACAGTGTCATGTCCCAGCCTCATAATTTGATTTTTTAAAAAAGACTACAGAGACTTGAAATCCAAGTAGATCAAGAGGAATACTGCAGAGATGGTGAACATTTGGTGGTCACTGAACAATGTAAACAATTCAACCAACCAACCAAAGAAAAATAACCATAAAAGCAGACAAAAGAAAAATCTATATCCCATAACTTTACTTCAACTTTTCAGTCATGTTACAATTTATTGACCAAATTAAATTGAAAAACACTGCTCATTTTAATCAAATTAATATGTTAATTTGGGTTACCTATTCTGACACCTAGTTTTGATCCAGTTAAGAACATATATGCAAAGTTTCAGTTCTCTATTAAGAATTCTTTTCCTAGATCAGCAGATCCTAAAGTGAAAAGCAAAAAACCAAAAGTGGTAAGTAGAAGTTGAAGGACATATCAGCAAAACAACCTGTGAGAAATGTACCACTAATAGAAATAATATAATTGAAGGTATTTTTTCATGGGACTTGTATACTTTACTGTAGGCTTCTAAATATTGTGAATATTTTCACAGGTTTTGGCAAAGCATGAATATTACTTTTGATTTAATAGAGGAAGCATTTTTGCAACTGTTATGCCTGCCATGGACCAGACATGTAAGAGATACAGTTGCAATGACTATTTAAATAAGCAATATACATTAGAAGTCTTACCTTGGAGTTTACCTGCTCTAAGGCTCATAGTAGTTCATCATTCATTTGTCCATTAGTAAGGTAGAGTTGGAAACCAGAACTGATTCAACTACAGTAATTTTTAAATGGATCACAAGAAATCATTACTACTTTTAGCTTTCTACAGTAGATAAGCCGTGAACTGACATATACAGAGGATAGAAAGAAAAAGAAATCCTCTGAAATGGAAATAGGTTATCTAAACTGACTCTTCCAGGCATACTTCCCTGCATTTGGAGAAAATTTTTTTTATCTCTCTTTAATTCCCAGGAAAATGTTGATTCTCTACCAACTGGCACAAATAGCACTATATCACACAGTTGCCTTAGATCATGAGTTTCATTGTAGATGATCTGCCAAAGGGTGCAAAGCCTGGGCTTCAGAGCAATTAGACACATCACAGGTGACACACTTGGCTCTGAAAAGGGGAAAATGACATTTGTTCAACACATAAGCACTTTATGCCAACTGCTTCATTCATAGGCATCTCCTGCCAGAAAGCCTGAAAGGCATTTTTTGTGCCTCTGGGATTGCTGAGAATTGTGGCTAAACCAGAATGAGCACTGATAGACACAAGTATACCTGAAAGAAAATGGTGTAAAGAAGAGCTTTGCTACCTTGTCACCTTCTTGTTCGTTTCTGCCAGTCCCACTTGAAAGAGGGCACTCACAGAAATATCACCGCTGAATAATTTCAAGCAGTTTTGAAGTCTTGAGCTCAAAATCAACCCACACAGGAACACACGCCTTTTGACAGCAACCTAGAGAGAAAAAAACCCTCTGGCTTTCCCAACATTTTTGACACTGTCAAATTAAAAAGGAAAATTTTCAATCCTGTGACTTAGAAAAATGACATGATTGTCAGCAGAGAAAGAAACTGCTTCTCTGCTAATGGAAAAGCAGAACACAAACCTTGCTCTGCAGGGAGCAGCAGAAGGGTAGCCAAAAAGTTCCTAGGAAGGAGACTGCTCACTCTTGAACTCCGAAGCAGTAGGGATCAGACAACACTGTTTAGGCAGATTTTCTCATCATCAGAACTCAAACTGCAAACAGCAACTGTTTTCTAATCCCTATTTTGTCCTTATATAACTCCAGTCGTCTATGTAACTCTCATCTATGTAACAGCTATGTAACTCATATATAACTCCAGTCCTGCTGTTTCAAATGTACATTTTACGTGTGTTGTGTGCTCAGTACACACAGGGGCAAGAAAAATGTGGCTATGGGTGCTTCCATTGCGTCCCCACACCACCACCATGTGAAAAGAGGAGGAATTTAAACCTCTGATCAGTATAGTCCCAGTCAGTTCCTCAGCCACATTTGCTGTCATTCGAACCATACAGCTCTGGCCTGGCTGAAGGCATCCTTAGCAGTCCCTGCTCACTTTGCCTAGGATAACTCCCAAATACTGTGGCAAGGGGAGCTGGCAATACAGGCCTCAGGTTGAACAGCATCACTTTTACAGAGCTCACACCTTCCTGAGGTCTGGTATTAGGATTTGTAAATTCATTATTTTCTGCCACATTGACTGCAATATTTATACAATATGCTGGGAAGAGAGATAGCTTGGATAAGAAAAGACTCATCAAGATATTTTTGTGATTCTGAAATGTTCAGAAAAGACATAAATATATAGAATTTAAACTTATATTGCCATCATACACATTATCAGAAGCTGGCATTGCCACATACTTGAAAAGAAAGACCTAGAGCAAATCTCAGGTCTCTGATTAAGCACCTGTTACTAATTAAATAACCAGTCTGGGTTTTGAGGGTTTGATTTTGTTGGTGGTTTTTGTTGTTGTTGTTGTTGTTGTTTTTCTTTTTTGTGGGTGGTAAGGGGGGCTGTTGCTTTGTTTGTTTGTTTGGTTTTGTTGTTTGGTTTGGGTTTTTTGGGGAGGAAGTTAAGATTAGGAATCAGACACTTTTATTCACAGACAAGATAAAGCTGCAATGGAGAAACCACTTGGCTATCAACAGAAGCTTAGAAATCTCAGTGTTGTGAGTTTCTTTAATATAACTAGGAATTTATTAACTGGAAACAGACCTAGAAACTTCTTGTGTTTATATTGTATTAAAACCAAAAAAAGGGGCAGTGAAACCAAAACTCCAAAGAGAATTAAAGTGACTGCAACATAAACCTTAATTACCTTTGCTTAACCTCAAAAGTGGCCACAACGTCCCTTATGTAAATGAAAAGGAGCACAAACTAAAGAGGGGAAGTTCATTAAGTGAGACAAACAAGGGCTGACCTTGCCAGAGAGGTAGGTGGTGGCTGCAGACAGCCCTCCGAACCACAGCCCATCAGGACCCATCTTTGAATTTAAGGACTCACACCAGCTCAAAAATGGCAGGTACAAGGTCAGAGGGCTTCAAATCCATCCGTTCCTGTTTACAGCTCCAACAAAGAAACATGATATCTTTATGGATGCCCTTACTGTGCAGGATCCCACCTCAACAGTATACAGCCTTAAATCACTGCAAACAAGTGGCATCTCAAGAAAATGTTTTAAGATAATTGATTTTTTTCAATTTTATTTGCACAAGTCTTCTTTGCAGAGAAAGGTACTTTGTGAGCAATGTACTCTGTGAATGATGAATATAAAGGGAGACTGCATGGAATTCATGGCTGTTTACGGGAAGGTTCATAAGGAAACTGATCATGTCACCACTGACAGTTTTCCTGTCTCTATTCATTTAACATACAGGAAGAAAGTCAAGGAGAGGAAACGAAATAAAAAAGGAATAGCTCAGCTTCTTCCTTCATTGTACTTAGATGAGCTGAATAATATGGAATCATTCACTGTGAAACAGGGTAAAAAGTCAACAAACGCTAATGAGACTCCGTAGGTTTTACAACGTTCAATTCTCTATAGTCCTTATTGGTATCTCTTCTAAAGACTAACAGTAAGGGGAGAAGACTTAACATTTGAAGCAGTATGAGAGGTTTGAACCTGCTGTGTTGAACAACTTCTCAAATTGCTAGGAATGAGAGCAGCTTTAGTAGTTCCCATACAAAACTTAAATCTATATTTCAAGTGGCATTTCAATCGCCACTGAGCTGCTATGCAGACTGAGTGGACAGAACAAGAATGTTTCATCTCCTTGATTTCTTCCTCAGTGGTCTTTGAGCCATTCTGTGGAGTATAGCCGCACATTTTCAACCTGGGGGCAAAACTGAGTACACAGACTAGAAGAGTGAACAAACATTGCAAACACACTGTGTTCATGAACATGCTCAGTCACAAGGATAAGATGCTTCTTACAGGAGCAATAAGCTATATTAAAATTGAAAGTGAACCTTATAAAACATTCCCTGGTGCATGTGCAGTACAGCTTCCCTAGAAATCCTTAATCATGCACCCGGTGACCTCAGGGAGGGGTGTAACCCTAATCCCCAAAATCAGCAGTGAGCAGCTGGACCTGACAGTGTGCAGCTGCCTGCACCACACAGGTGCAGGACTGCCTTTTGAGATAGAATCCTTCACCTCTGCCAAGACAGTCTTGTGTCTCCTCAAATTGCCCCCATCAGTTTTGCACCCGAGCAAAACAATGCTGAAAAAACATCTGCTTGGAAAATAGGTTCTTAAGACACACAGTAATCTAAATTTCACTAGATGAGAGTAACCATTTAAACTTTTACCTATAAAACTATGTTTTTCCCCTTCAGCAAGAACCCCGTTTCCTGAAAAATCTTGGCAGTCCTTGGTGCTCACACTGCGGAGAAGCTACCCTCCAGCACGCACCAGGTTGTCCTTACTACTTGGTAGTCAAAATTCCCAATTCAAATTTCCTTTGGGAATCTGGGATTGGTAACCAAGACTAGCAGGCTTATTCCACAATTGGAAAAAGTAAAAAAACGTTTTTTTTTGAAAAGTGACTCCAGCATAGCAGCCAGTCTAGATACATTTATTTGTCATCTCCCTACATACTCTGCCCCGAGACAAAAGAAATGGCTCGCCTCTAGGGATAAGGGAGGAAAATATCATTTATCTTCCTAATGCCTACTCCAATTTCCATGCACAACTGTCCTCATGCCAAATTTTTTGTTTCAAACTGTTTTGGTGACTCAGCTGGACAGTGGGACAGAATAACTGAAAGTAGCTGATTTCTCCAGGGATTTTATTCCCAATAAAGAGACAAAGTGTAGAAATCCCTGAGGTTATGCTGAATAATAATATGTGCAGACCATGCAATTCAGCCCAATGAAGGTAGCCAGGCACATATTCCAAAAACAGTATGCCTGTGTTTTTAAGGTGATGTGCATAAGCTAATAAGCTCAGCTGTTCCCATACTTATTAGAAGCTAATTCAGGTATCTGTGCCTGCTGAGCTGCAACATTTGCCTGATTAATGTTTTACAGGGTGAGCTAGCAGGGAATGATAACTTTTCTCTATGTCTTTAGGCAGCAAGGCTACCTCTGTGACCAAGACAATCTGTAAGTGTTTAAGGAACATTTCATCCCAGGTAGAGGATCCAGGTGCTCTGTTCATCAAAGAGTGCTGTTAGACCATGGCCTCAAGGCCCCACTTATCTGTTATGGTTCAGATTCAAGGTGAGGAGTCCTGATGTTATTTAGACTCAGACTTTTACTAATGTTAGCTTCAGAGGGAGAGAAAAAGAAAAGGAAAATAAAAGTTATAATTTATGTTAATCACTCCATTTCTGAAACACCAGAGTTGAATACTGACCACAACTTCCTAGCAGCTGCTCATGCTTTGAGCAGAAGAGGAGCAATCCTTCCACTAGGATTCACCTAAGCACTCTCTAGTGATCCAAGATTTCAGGGCTCCAGTTTCAGTGTAGCAGGTTGTGGTACCAAGCACAAAACTGCAAGCAATTATTGGTGAGACGCTGTCCTGCAGAATCTGTTCAAGTCATCCAATGCACACATTTAGGATTTCCATAGTTTCCCAGTGATTTCCAGCTTTCCTCCTCAACTTTAATTTCATTGGCTGTCTATCAGTTTTCCAACTCCTCAGCGTGGTTGCAGTACAAGAATTCAAAAGACACAGTATTTTTTACCTCAGACCACTGACTCCTGTGTGATTATCTACTCTTGTGAAAGCAAATCCAGCACAATCTCAACAATTCTCTCTGTTTAAAAAAAAAAAAAAAGTCAAAGAGAATAGGAAAAATGCAATATTATCCATAAAACTTGAAAGGGAAAAGAAAGAACCCAAACTCATCTAGGTATTTCCTGAGGTTCTGTCTGAAACTAAAAAGAATAAGCACACAAAAAAAATGCAGAAAAAAAAAAAGGCGTTAAAAAAATTTACATCCCAAAACTTACCACGGTACAGTCTGTTTTTCATACAGTATTACCAGAAAGCTAAAAGCACAACACTAAAACTGCATAAACGCCTGTTTTATAGAATTTATCTTGCTTTAATTTTAGCAATAAATTCTAGTATTAACAGCTATTAGGGGAAAAAATAATAAAAAAGATAACTATAGTGTGGATGCATTTTGAAATTAAAGGGAAACCTGGCCTTTATTTGGTGGAGAGTGTTACCAATTGAATGTATCATCAATGAACAAGGCTGTTTTGCATTAGACAGCAATTTTTTTCTATAAACACAAATTAAATTATTTGTTTCTAGTGTAGAAATCTATCCTATCAATTTTTCCTCAGGTTCTTTTTACTCTCTCTTTAGGGTGTCTGGCTTTTGGAAAAAGAAAAAGCATTGATTTAAAATTCAGTTCTGCAACACTGTTAATTGTGGGAGTGAATCATACTCACAAGTCATCCCTATGAAGCTAATGGAAATGCTTGTGTGCGTAAGAATCGGAGCTGGATGGGAATTTATTTTTTTCTTTCTTTTTTCTCCCCTGGAAACAATCTTTGCATGGATACTGCAACTTTGGATTAAATATATGTTTTTACATATATATATATATATATATATATATATATATAAGAGAGCAAGAATAGCAGTTAGGAACTTGACTGTGCTCAGAAACACACACAGAGCAGTACTCGTCTGAGGCATGCCCCCCTCAGGGTCTCTACTGAAGTATTCTGCCTTTTATAAAATACTCAGTTGTTCCCAGGGCCAGAGAAAAAGAGATGGAGCAGTCAGGATGCATGTCTGAGGTGCCAGGCTCCCACACTTTGGTACCCAGAAAATGCATACCTCTGCACACATTGGATAAGGAGGAAGGCCTGAGGTGGGCAACTTCCACTCTAGTCTCATTTCTATTCTAGAAATTAAGGAACTTGTCTGGCGAGCGGGAAAAATTTCTAACAGAGGCTCAGTCACAGTCTCACTTTTTTTTTTTTTTTTAAAGGACATTTTCTTAGGGGAGGAGTGTTTTGGCTGGTATCTGTAGCAATTGACCAGCAATATGTAAAGTGGAAGAAGTCCTGCCAGGAATGGACTTCTGAAGCTAATAAAGGAATTAGCAAACCTGTTTTAAAAACTGATTGTAATGCTGTATAAGTAAGTGCTACAAGACGTCCTCCTTTACCTGAAATGCTGTGTTTCCCAGAATACCTTGGGACAACCACTATGTATATTTGACCCTTGTTACCTTTCCCCATTGGTTGTGAAACCTTGCCCCCCATGGGCGGTGGTTAAAATGTCCTTAGCTCCTTGATTGGGTGTATGCTAATTTCCCCAAACCTGTAAGTACCTGGACCCTAGAACAATAAAGCCTCTTTCCTGCTCGTCTACTGGTGTGGTCCTTGTGGTCCCGGTTTGGGGCTTTGGGGATCCACGTGGCCGGGGAACCAGGGGGAGCATTCCCTCTCCAGCATAAAAATTAATTTCTGATTACTGGAGGCCCTCACCAGCACCCTCAAGTATCTGCTTTTTTTCACAGATTTGGGATGGGATTTTCCACACAGCTCTGCACACAGAAGCTTGGGCTCAGAAGACTGCTTTTGTATTGCACTCACACAGTGCACAGTCCATCAAAGGTCTTCTCATAACGCTAACACTTCTGCCCTAGGAAAACTACAGTTACATGACACTTCAGGAGGGGTAAGATTACAGAATCACACTTGCCATGACAAGGAGTTCTGCTTGCTCCAAAACAAAATTTTAAGCTATGGTGAAGAGTAAAACACCTCATTTCCTCCATGTTAACCCATTCCATTCCTGTTCTGGTCATTCTGTTGAATGAGCACTTTTCCATGTTGAATGAGTACGCTTTTCCAAGCCCGTTGGCAGGCACCTAATGCCAGGTCACCATCCTTCAGCAGCAAGTTCTTCAGTGGCTGAGACACCTTTTCATTGGCACTGAGGAAACAGATGTAGCCTAATTTATTCAAACACGTTTGCAGGTTCAAACACAGAAATAAGAGCACACCAGAAATCCAAAATCTTTCTCTGCTGCTCCAGCAAGTCTTACAGACTGAGCTGATCCAGGTCTTGCAGCTAATGTATTACCAGTGCCCAAGCTTGATTAAAAATAGGAAAGCTCCAGTATTGTTCTGTCCTATGTATGTGTAAAAATACATCTATGCACACAAACAGACCAGTAGCATAGTTTTGGGATTTTTTTCTTGAGTTATCCATCCATCCAGGAGGGTAAAATTTAGTACAGTCAGGGTTTTTTTAGCAGTTTTGCTCATCTTTCAGTATTTTCTATGGCTTAACTTATTAAAGTTAAAAGTCTCTTCTCAACTAGAGGTAACCAAGCCCTTCTATAAATACACATTCTTTGGGGAAAAAAAAATATTAAGGATTGACCTGCTGTTACTTTTAGGACTCAGTTCACAGTTCATTGTTATGTTAGGGATGTGTGAGTGGCTTCTGAAGCAAAGTACATTTCTATAGATATGGCACAGTGTTACACAGTGAAAAACTGAGTCTCAATCAAAAAGAAACATTTCATCAGCAAGGTATTGGATCAATGCTAAGTATTATCAATCCCCTGACAGGAGGAACAAGGAGTTGTTATGACCATCACACACTTGGTACCGAAGAGGTTTCCTATCAACGTCTGCTGCAGAGAAAAAGGATTGTTTTAATTAAAGATGTGGATCTGGGAGAGATAAATTCCAGTCTCCTCATCTGGGATAGATTTGCTGTGGGACTTGGCCAGTGGCAGAGTCTGCCTGTGCTTAAGATACCCATTTATAGAAAGTGGAAAAGTAGCTTTTTCATTTCTTCCAGGGATTTTGTTCAGATAAATATATGGCACTTAAAAGCACTATGTAAGAATGTAAAACAGAATCTGAACAACAGCCTCAAGAAGATGAGAATGATACTCATTCTTCTAAAACAAGGATATTAAACCAGCCAAGCAGAAGTATATCATTAAACTATGCTTCTCTCTAAGGTTGTAAGTAAGCTCATTACCCTGAAGGTGACTTGTCAGGAACATATGCATTCTCTGTAAGCTACCAATCTCCATTTGCAGTTTGTTAAATATTACTGAGAATAGAATCAAGGCATTTATGCCTCCAAATGTGGTATTTTCAATGGCTACACACAGAATCAACTACCTGTCAAATTTCCCCATCTCTCACCAAGAAGAAATAAGGTAAGAGGAATGGGATTTCTCCTCCCTAATCTAATTGCACAGACATTTAAGTCTGAACTAGTCACCCCAGGCTTCCTTTCAAGTTCATGTCATGAATACATTCCTTCTAGCTTGTGATTCATCTCATCCTAAAGCAGACAACTAGAAATAGGTCAGAACTGTGGACTAAGAGGGGTTTTACTTCTGTCAACTGCAGCGGGAAGCTAGCATGAGAAGTTTACCTAAAAAGGTCTGTGCAGTGCCCCACCATGTATTAATTTTGTATCATTGTTTTTTGGGGGCTTTTTCTCATTTCTCTTTTGTGAGTCTAGAAAGACTTTTAGCATAGTCTAAACCAAAATATAACATGTTTCGAAGGAATACTAAATGCAAATTATACTTTTTACATCCTATGAGATGAACATTTGTCTTGCAAATTAATTGTACTAAAATTTTCTGGAGCTGGAGTTTGTCATGTATAGCTAGGTAAAGAACAGAGAAAGTTAAAGCCCTTGCTGGTCTTTTTCTTCCTTCTAAAGTAGTAGCTGTTCCTGTTTCCACAAAAATGTGGTGATTTCTAAAGTCAGGCTATACAAACTATGGGAGAAGAAAAGAGTATCTGTCATCTCAATATGATTTGTTTTTTGTTAAACACATCTTTTTCCCAGTTCCTTAAGAAAATTAGTCTATGACTTCTCGTATACCTGCATACACCAGGGCTTATACTTGCATACACATCTCTGTGTAATAATAAGAGTCCTTCACTCCTCTGCAAGGAAAAGCACAGCTTGCCCTCAAGTGCAACACTGAGGATTCAAAGATTTGCTCCAAAATTTCATAAGTAAGAAGGTATTTACACAAAAATAAAGCTCTGTCAAAAGCAATTAAGAGTAAGCTACATGCTGATAGCTTTAAAAAACCCAACACATGTTTTGCCCATGACCACTGGGATTTAAGAAAGCATTTGTGCCTTAAACAAAGTCTTGATAAATTTTCCAGAAGTCCTGATAAATTTTCCTAATTTAACTTTAGTGATCATTAAAGTATTTTCAGTAGAGGCATTTTGGGAAGACCTACTAAATGAGCAACCACATTCACCAGATATACTCTCTTATTAGTGGGATTAGAAAATTGTTTAGAAACAATTACTTCTGAAATGAAAGACATGAGCAAAATTACATTTAAACTGTTGCCATTAATACATTAAAGAGAACCTTAAAATGAACTGAACAGGAAAGATATCATATGTTTTTGTGGCTTTTTCACCTAGCCCTAATGGAAGAAAGAAAACAGCGTTGTAGTTACAGAGCAGAAGTAGAGATCTCCTTGTTGTTCTTACAGTATTAAAAGGATGAAACAAAGTATTGTTTTTAATTCATTTTAGAATAGAACAGAGAAAGGGAATGGATCTGATTTTTATTATCCTTGTTAAATGTCCAATTTATCCTTTTACTGGCAAACCTCTTCAAATGCACAAGAGTTCTTAGGGACCTGTAGGCTTCCAGGAAAAAGCAATACCACATCCTGAATCTATGAGCTGCATTTAAAAGGCCTTTATCACCTTTTTTTAGTGACATAAAAACAGCTGAATTTTGTCTCAGGGAGAAGCTCAGGCTGCATCAGCAGGGGAGGTCCTGACATATTCCTGACAACCTGGACAGAGGAGCCACCAACCATCTGGAGACATTTCCCACACCTCTCAGATGTGGTCTATGCTGGGTGCAGGTGCCCAGGTGCTGGCAGCAGGGAGTGAGGAGAGGCCAGGGCTGTCCCGTGCCAGGCACAGCCATCTCCAGGAAACCTCCTGCAGGGCACATCTGAGCTCATCAGCAGTGCTGTTGGCTCCTCTGTGGTAACATATTTGAGATGGTAAAAAATGCCGAACCGCGTCTGTGAGAGACGAGTGGGAAAAACGTAAGAAAAAGACCTGCAGACACCAAGGCTAGAGAAGGAGGGGAGGGGGTGCTCCAGATTTCCCTGCAGCCCCTGGAGAACCCACACTGGAGTCAATGGACATTCCCAAATGGCTGCAGCCCATGGAGAGTCCATTCTAGAGCAGGGGGAAAGTGTGGGGAGTAAAGAGCAGCAGAGAGGAGATGTTATGGACTGAGCCCAAACCCCCATTCCCTACCTCCCTTTTGCACTGCTTGAGGTGTGGAGGGGCAATAGGAATCTAGAGTGAAGGAGAGATGTTATGTCTGTGATAAGGGGGGGAATCGGTCTTGTTTGCATATTTGTTCTTTTATTTACCTTACCTAATTTAGTAACTACATTTTTTATTTTAAATGGAAATTAATTAATTTTCCATTTGTTTTACTTGTTTTGCCTGTGACAGTAATTGACAAAAAAAGCTCCCTGACTTTACCTCAAGCCAGGAGATTTATTATTCCTGTTCTTCCTATTTCCTCCACTTGTCCTGTTAGCAGCTGGGCAGATGCTTGGCTACTAGCCAACGCTAACCCACTGCATTTCCGTACTGCTGGCTGAAGTGTTGGTGCAACATGGAAATTTTAGTCCAAGTGTCAAACTTTGACCGCCACCATTCATTAATTTAGGATTGAGTAACAGGAGGAGTAGCCACTGAAGTCCCCATACACAGACTATGTAAGAATGTAGATACAGTATTTTGAACAAGTCCTCTATATCCAGCAGAGAGGAAGAGAGGTAAAGCAGTGTCATTACTCTATCGCCAAAATAGCATCCAGCCCCTTTTTTAGGTCAAGAGTAATCTCAAAGATCATTTCTGTCAAGGAACATTGGCCAGAGCTTGAGAACACACTGTTCACACATCATTCCTCTGCAGTGAGATAGAAGGGGCAATACAGGTATCAATTTGAAAATCTTCTACCTTTTTGTCCTCCACCAAAGGGGAATTCGGGAGCAGTCAGTGAGGTAGATAAAGTAGTAGCTCCATTGGCAAAGCCATAATAGAATATTTTATTCTTGAAAAAGTGATTTTATATGCTGTTACAAGAGTAACAGAAAAACCTTTCTTCTTGAAAAGTCTGCTGTTTTGGTGGAGTGAAGCCATATGAGGATGAAACAAACGATTTAGACATCAATATCTATATACATCAATAGAACCCAGTGATCTGGTCCAATATTTCACAAAAATTTAGTCTCTTATGCAGGCACACACACATACACAGGTCTTGTACATTTGTTGATCTCTGATTTCTTTTTCCTCTTGACAGAGCTCATAATAAATCAGAAAGGATAACAGGCAGAATTACCACACAAGAGAAATGAACTGGAAAAATGGATAATGGTGTTTATGCTCATAATTTACATTCTATTTGTGGCTTCATTCAGAACTCCAGCCTGGTAGCCAGTTGCAGCCTATTCAAGTGAGTTAAATAAAATATTTTTGTTGAACAATCTCTCAGTTTGCCCATAAATAAAATTATTTTTGTTAAAAACTATTGAATTTTCTCTAGGTAATGAATCATTTGTGGCACATTCTCGGCACACTAATACAAAGAGATGCCTGAATAGGAAACTTTTACCTGAATTGGTAGGACAGTAGCATCAGTTCTGGCACTTCTCAGGTTTGCAATTATGGAAAAGACTTTGTACAGAAAAACAACTGTCAAACCTAAATTTAATAAAACTGAAAAGGGAAAGAAAACAAAACTAAACATTCATACAGGAAAACTTCACTCTCATACAAAGCAAAAGGAATGTCCAGATGATTTCAGCTAGCTTTCAAAATGTACTTTTGTAATTTGTTACCAAGAAAAGTGAAATACTCCTAAGCATATACAGCCCATTACCAAATAAATAGGTTTTCTGTCAGCTTTTTCAGGCAAACAGATGAACTGTCCTATGAAAAAAATGCAGTAAGTTATTTTGGATATTAAAACACAAAATATAATTTGTCATGAAAAAACATGGCAAGTTTGGTTTGTATCTCAGCTTGTTCTAAAATGAAGCCTAGTGTTTTTGTTTTTTTCAAAAAGAGTTATGGGCAGCAAAAATAAAAACTGCAGAACATACTGCAGACAGGGTTTGTCAGAAACACCTGTGTTGCAGAAGCACCACACAACTCAAAACTCACTAGATGACCAACCTTGAAAGACCTTTGTCATTTTGTTTTCCTGAGAAGTGAGACTGAAAACTCTGTTGCCCCACATACTTCCTGGTTGTTTCCCCAGCCAAGCCACAGGAAGACACAAAGAGTCAGGTGTTCTGCTCCCTCTGCAGTGCAGCTACAGCACAATTCTAGAAAATGTAATTTTCAATTCTCTTGGGGGGGGAAATGAAGTCAGTATTTTCAAACAAAGTTTCACTTTGCGGAAATATGCATTACTGCATAGAATTCCAGTAGAAAAAATTTTAATCAGTTTCACTTTTCATCTGAAAATATCTGTGGGAAAATATCCTCCACTAATTACCGTGAAGATTCATAGGGTCCCCTCAACCCACTGTCATCTTTCCACCCAACACACAAGGAACAGGCACATGGACTGTAACCATCATCTTGGCAAAACATTCCTGGTTTCTCAGAAATTCCTCAGACTCTGAAATTGCTCCTTTAACTTTAAATTCCAGACCCATAATCTGCAGCAATTGGAATACAGGCCCTCGTTCACAACAAGCCATATATTTCACTCATCTTCTGCCTGCAGACCTCCTGTCCCTTTCTTGCCCCTTGGTGATTGTTCCCTGCCCGCCTTTTTGTTCTTCTTCAACAACAGGCCAAGTCATAAATGAAGCCTTTTCACTATTGAGAAGCCATTTTCTAGTGAAATTTTACAGCAAAGGAAGCCTTACCATTCAGCCACCTAAAGCAGCTATGGGACCTAAATAGGTCTTTGCTGTCCATACAGTCTACACTTTCTGTTATTATGAGGGGACCAGAACTGGACACAGCACTCCAGGTGTGGCCTCACCAGCGCCGAGTACAGGGGCAGAATCACCTCCTTGGTCCTGCTGGCCACACTGTTCCTCATCCAGGCCAGGATGCCATTGGCCTTCTTGGCCACCTGGGCACACTGCTGGCTCATGTTCAGCTTCCTGTCGATCCAAACCCCCAGATCCCTTTCTGCCTGGCTGCTCTCCAGCCACTCTGTCCCCAGCCTGTAGCACTGCAGGGGGTTGTTGTGGCCAAAGTGCAGGACCCGGCACTTGGCCTTGTTGAACCTCATCCCGCTGGAATCAGCCCAGCTCTCCAGTCTGTCCAGGTCCCTCTGCAGAGCCTTCCTACCTTCCAGCAGATCGACACTCCTCCCCAACTTGGTGTCATCTGCAAATTTACTAATGGTGCACTCTATCCCTTCATCTAAATCATCAATAAATATATTAAACAGAACTGGGCCCAACACTGATCCCTGGGGGACACCACTAGTGACCGGCCGCCAACTGGATGCAGCCCCGTTCACCACCACTCTCTGGGCCCGGCCCTCCAGCCAGTTCTTAACCCAGCACAGAGTGCCCCTGTCCAAGTCATGGGCTGCCAGCTTTTCCAGGAGATCAGTTTGCTTCAGCTGTAATCATAAATCTGTAATAAAGGACTCAGTCAAGTCGTGAATATGCTACACTAGCTACGAATTATTCCTAATCTATGTACATTCCCAGCTCTGGCACTCAGTAGATAGGGAATTGGTAACATCTCCTATATAACTGTGTAGCTATTCTATCAAAAAATTTTGCTCTTTTCCTCTAGAGACAGACTGAAAGGTGTTCAAAATTGTGTGAATTGAAGATATCCAAAACTTGGGAGAGAGCTGTAAACACAAATGGAGAAGTGGTTAGGTGAGCAGAACTCCTTCATTTCCTGAGTACTCATTCTGGCATAGCATTTTCTTGCAAGCGTAAGCAGCAGGCCTAAAGCTAACTCTCAGATCTCTTCTCATTGCTCACACAGCACATAAGGAAAACCTCAGATACTCTGCATAAAAGCCAGATCCAGTTTCCATTTTCCTTCCCTTACAGGGCAACCAAAACCTACCCATAGTCTTAAAGCTGCTGCTCTAAATGATCACATGCATCAATTAGTTAATGGTCCTAAAGCAGCTTCGCTAAGTCCACTCCTCAGTGACCAGAATTTTGTCCTGAAGTTCATCCCCCAGTAACAGCTACACAGTACACTTATCTAGGGAAAACATATTGCATACAGCACACTCCTATCTCATGCTCTTATTAAAGGAATGCAAATATAGCTGCAATCTTGCCCTAGAGACCCACTAATTTGCATTTCTTCCTCATAGAATCACTTTGACTTATCAGCATGACTGTAAGTTATCTGAAACATGAGTTGTTATGGCGAACTCTTCTGCAAAATTGCTTTCAGAGACTGGAAGAACCCTTGATTTACGCCATTACTAAGTACCTACTATGCGATCCAGAGCCATCAATTTAGAGCAAAATTACTGGTCTTAGGTAAAAACTTATTTTTCTTCCATTCATCAGAGGAATGCACTTCAGCACACACTTCTCCCCAGGTCACAAAGACTATGCTTTTAAACAGATGCTTTCTATATGTTAATATAAATTCAAGGATTTAACTATGTAATTTCAATGTTCATTTCAAATTAGAATTTTTTCTTGAAGATACAGGTGTAAGATAAATCTTACACCTTTCTCTCTTAATTTGTATTTTTGCATACAAAAACTCATAAATTTACTTCAAAATTTGACTTTAAAAAGAAAAGTTCATACTACAGTGCATTAGCAATTCTTGTGCATTTTCCAGCCCATGCTTAAAATTTTAACATGGGTCAAACTTGGAAACCATCTGTTAGCTTTCCATCATACCAGAAGTAAAGTTACTAGGTACTGGAGTTTGAATGCAATGTCCTTTAGAGTAAAATTAAAGGACTTCATGTCTAATTATGAGCTATATTTAAAAGGAACACAATTTAAGTATTGGACACAGTCAAGACACAAACGTTTCTTTTGTGCTTGTTTCATGGAAAATTAAGATTTAGGAGGCTGTTAAAGTAAACAGTGCCTGCAGACGCAAATACAGTTTGGTGTTTAAGACAGAGGACAAAATACAGACATAGAAAACAGTCTTATCTTTTATCTTCCCCTTTATTTCTACCTGCATGTAGCTGCAGCATTTAACCTGCTAAAGCTCCATTTCTTTAGCTGATGACATTTGGATTGTGCTGGTAATTAGCCTGGGAAGGCAAAGAATAATGACCCCAATTACTGCCGGAGGCACAGCTGGAAAGTCTTAAAAGCTAAGGTTTATCAGAGTGTGGGGGGTGGAGGGTTTTACAAACAGAAAAGCGTTTCTCAAGCTAGGTTATCTAAATAGGGTTGCAGTGTTCTTGCTATGTATTGTAAATTGAAGTCCTTCTTTGGGAAAAAGCAGGTTTTTTTGCATCCATGTTATTTTATGATAAGGAGAATTTTTGAGAAGTATAAGCACCATATGAAAAATGTCCACGTGTATTCAAAAGCACCTTTTTATTTTTGTAACTGTGTAGCCCTGTTAATAGAGTATTGACACTACTTGTAGCAGATCACCTTCATGTGGTAAGTTTGCAACGCCTCTGGACTGGCACAGCTGAGCTTTCCTTCACTTGCCTGTAGCTTTGTTTTACTCAGCTTAGCAGTGACAGAAGTTACTCCAGATGATATCTATAGCTAAGCTGTTTTACTCATGTTATATGGTAAAAAACCTATACATAGGTAGCACTAACAAGCAGTTATTGTTAGCAGAATGAGGTATTTATGATTCTCACACAACGCAGTAGTGCAGAAAATGCTGCCTTGGTATGAGAGCAGAGGCTCGGAGAAATGAGGATGCAGGAAGTGGCATAGGTGGATACTGACATGGCATGGCAAGAGATGGGTCCAGCGTTTGGTATGGGAGATCCCACAGCTGTGCACAGATCTCTGTAATTTTCAGTTAAAACCCCCAAAACATACAAACAAATAAAGAAGACCTGAAGCAGGGCAGAACTGGTTTTTGAGGTAACAAAGAAATAGCATCTAATACAAGCAAGGAGTACTTATATGGTAAATCTGAATATAACTTGAAGCTGAGGAGCACAGAAGAAAAAGAAAAATATAGAAGTGTTAGCAAACATGCAAATGATGAATCCCAAGTGGACACCAGTAACATGAACACCATATTTCTCGGGGAAAGAACTCCAGATACCGCTAATGTGTCCTAACACCCCTTCTCATACCGAACCCCTGAGTAAAGCCACTGAACTTGGACCAATGGAGTAGGGGAAGGGGGAGCTTAACCCCAGGAAAAATTTAGTAGTATCATTACTAATGTTGTGACATTTTTTTGTGTCAGTGTGCCGATTACACTACACTTTGTTCTTCTGTACAATCAGATACAGGTTCATGATTGTGCTTGAATTAGACTACTAATATTCCCACTTCATCGACACTAAATTCTTTGCTTTACAGATAGATAGATATAAATATATGTATGCCAGATTTTTTTAATATTTAGTTACGTATCGCAGGCCGGCGCGAAAGGAACACGCAGACCCGCTGGTGGGTTCTTCTCACTTTTTGCTGTGGTCTTTATTGTAGCAATCTTCAGGCAGCAAGCTACCTGAGGTGCGAGCAGAACGCCGGGGGACCAACGAATCCGAGGGGAGGAGTGAAAGCAGGGACTTATATAGGGTTCTAGGGAGAAGGTTCTGGAAACTGGGTGGCACCTAACATATATGGCAAAAGTAGGAGGGAACAGCTCTAAACAAGGAATAATAAGGTGGAGTTATTACAATGAAGGGGTGGCAACAGGCCAAATAAGGAATATCTGCAATGCAGGGGAAAACCAACCAATGGGAAAATAGGAATAAAACTTTTAAAATTATGAGGGGAAAAATATCTTAAAACTGGGGTACATATACAACTGCATGCATTAACATTAATATTCTAACGTATGGTGAAACAAGCAGTCCAATTCTTCTTCTTTTTCTTGCTGTAGGCTCTTTTAGATGTTCTGCTTGGGGTAAACTGTCTTTTCTCCATGCTTCCCATGTCTTCATCTCTATTTCCTGATCCCCGACAGTTATATAAGGCACGTTCCCCTTCCCCATAAACAAGGTTCTTAGCATAACACTACACAGTGTATAAGAACACCATGACTGAATTCCTTACTGATAGTTTGCTTCACATCACAACTCGTGATAGTTCAAACTAGCCAAATCTTAGCAACATTACCTCTCTATTATTGTTGCACTGTTGGACATCTTGCCTGACCATCCAAAAGGTATGTCTTGCCCTTCTGACCTCCTACAAAGGGATCCAGGAACACACAATGCAAGGGCCATCTAGAAGGAGAGGGCTTGCAGCAGCTATTCAAGGATGGCACTGTCTGTCTCTTGTAACTTCATACTTAGAAATATCGGAAGAGTTATAACAAAAGTATTAGCAGAAATCATTGAAAAAACCCTTTTCTGAAGAGCAAGACAGGATTCCATTTCCTCTGACAACATGACTATTTTCAAAAAGAAAACAAGCAGTCTGTCAAATCATAATGAAAATCTAGGTATAATGTTATGTGAAGTTGTATAGGATTGTTGTCTAAAATATTTTTACACCACATTATCTGTTTTTATTCTTCTAAGAACATAGGACCTTTACCCCCTCCCCAGAATTCAGTCCAGCTCTGTGTTTTCCTTATGTTTCTGAAGAACTTTGCAATGTCCCGTGCAGAGAAAACAGGTGCCAGCCCTGCCTGCTCTGGGAGCTCAGTGAGTACATGCTCTTCTCAGGCCCACTGCACGCACAAAATTTATGCTGCACAGGAAAGACCAGAGGAAAGATCACTTGTGTTGCTCAGAGGAAAGATCACTCCAAGCCCAGGACAATCGTGAGCTCTGTGTGTCCTAGACCTAGCTACAAGATCAATTGGGTAGCATGTAACTCCATTTTAAACCTTCATTGGGAAAGCTGCTTTTGGGAAATGGTCTCTTCCATGGTCCCCAGGTCACATTAGAGTAGCAAATGTGGAGGACTGCACCATCTTCTTACATATACTTTTTTATTTTGTTGTCAGGAGTATAGTATTCCTTTGCAGTACTACAGTATTTCCATTGTCTATAATGAGACCATTCATGTGTGAGAAGTGTGCAGATTGTGCACAACTGTAGGGTATTTGAAAGATATGAGAGCTTGAAGATATCGACATTTTGATAATATTTCCTCTTTACATTCAGTGGAATGGAAATAATCCATTTTAAGACACAGAAAAAGAATACAAAGTGACTACTACTTTTTATTTTCATTTTGGAGACTGAGTTTCTCTAAGTATTAATATACTTTTGCCTCACTGAACTTGAAGTATTTTTTGGGACCAAATGGACCCTGCACATGTTTAGTTTTGTAGCTACATGCATGCTCAGTTTTACAGACCATGACCAGAGATGGCCAGAGCTATCAACAAATTAAAAATACACAATTCAGCCGAGTCCCCGCTCTGAATTAACATCTCCCAGAATGAAGGCATTGCAAATAAGCAAAACAGCTGGGCTAAATACCGTACACATAATCAACACACAAAGGAGAAGAAAAAGTGCCGTATCTTAGGTTTTCTTCTTCTGCATAGAATTGGATTGTATTGAATTCACATAGTCATCTAAGGATAGAAAGTTAGCAAATGTTTAACTTATGAATCTACATATGCTGAAGTAAAAAAAGTTAGCTAATGTGCTCCTAGGAGAACGCGTTCTTCCTAATCTCTCCAGTTTCTCCTGCGACACAGCCCCTTGGCCAGCGCTGTGAAAGCTTCGTTGCTTCATGCAGCTGAGCTGCTCATTAGTACAGCGGTTGATGGCATCGCGTGCGGCAGCACACACAGCGTGCTGGGACGGAAGATAAGAAAGAAAATGAAAGTAGTAATTTTCTTTTGCTCAGGCTTTTTTTGCCACTTTGATGTGATTTGTTAGAACGCACTTTGTAATTTGATAGTGTTCTTCCCCCCCCTCCCCCC
>VXAY01007236.1:36426-90900 GCA_013399855.1 Oxyruncus cristatus | reverse complement strand
TTTTTTTTTTTTAGGAAAACAAGTTGTCAGCCCAGGAAAAGAAGAGTGAAAAATAAATTTCTAAGAAACATGGAGACGTTTACAAGACATTTTTCTAAACCGGGCAAAATGGAGAGTGAGAAGTTGTTTGCTGGAAATTGCTCTGAAACAAATCTCAATTTTCCCTTGATGCTTTGGTTTATAATTTGTGGAGGTTTTTAGGGAAATGTAACACGGGCTCAGAAGCACACAGTATCTGTAAAGGGTACACACAGATGCTTTACTTGCAGGAAGTATACTCCGAGTTTCCTCACATGTAATCATATTATGCACTTTGAATTTGACTTGTATGCAGTGGGTTTATTATTACTAGTAGCTCAACTTCCTCTAATGGTTTGCTGTATGACCAGATTTTCACGAATTGAAATTGAACCTGTAGATTAAAGTCTTTCATGGGCCCCGATATTTTGCAGGTATAGATGGGGAAAGATGAGAGAAGGAGTCTCTTAGCTCATTTACGTAGAACCATTCTGAAGATTAGTTCTCCTTACACTAAAGATTAGGATATTCCTTACAAAACAACAACAACCAAACCAAATTAAACCAAACAAACCCCTAAAACTGGAAAATTACATTTTTTAAAAGGTACAGGGGAGTGTTTTACAAAATTCTCTGTTAGTTCTCTAAAACAAAATTGTCAAGTTTAAACCTGAAGTCATGAATATTTTCAGAAAGTCTTAGAATTCACATAGGGTGTTGGAGGGAGAGAAAACTTCCCCTCTGGCAAATCATACTGCTAAAAACTAAAGAATGAGATGTGAACAGGTATATGCAGAACTTTTAAGCTTAAACATTACTAATTTCTGCATGCATTTGCCAAAGCATCCCACTGCTCCTGAGATATGTCTGACAAGCTCTCCCACAATCCAGGACACTGACAGTACCACCAAAGCAAATTTGTGCAGCCACATGATACCATAAAACAAAACACACATTTAAAGAACAAGAGCATGACACTTTTGTTAGCATGCTCCATTGAAAAAATACTGAAATACAAATATCACTTCATCTTTCTGATAGACCTCAAACCTGAGCCTCTGGCACCCCTTCTATAAAGATCTTGCCTTCTTTGCTTCTTTATTTCAATTTTAGAGAGGTAAGACACCAGGAACGTTAATAACAAGCTACAGACTGCAAAGCAAAAAACTTCAGGCTGGATAGACACCGTCTACCTTTCCTTTGTTTTCTAAACTCAGTTCAGACAGCTTGTGACAAGAGATTGCTCAGCTACTGGGATACTTGTAATTAGATCTTATGTAATACACTAAAAAACTCCAAAACATTCTTGAATGGCTATTGGAAAGTGGCAGGTTTGACAAGACATCGGGTGAAGAGGGATGGGTGAAGAATGCAGACTCTATGCAAGAAATCAGAGATCAAATTGGGTCCAAGCCCAATATTTGTCTGAATACTTTCATCTAATAAAATATATATATATATCTGCCCATACTGAAAGGGTTTCTAGTTCAAAGAGTAACAACAATAAAAGAGAGAAACCCAAACCCACTTGATCACAACTTTAGGTATAGCAGCCAAGACATGAAAAAAAGCGCTGTATTTGATGTCCATTCCCACTAAGGAAAATTAGGCTTTTTTTGATTCAATAAAACACATAGAATAATAGCTGGAATGAAAACTGTCAAATCTCAAGCAAAATTCTCTTTTGTCCTTGGAAAATCCTTCTTACAATTCGTTTCATTGTTTCACAGGTATAGGTAAACTCTTCATTTCTACACCAAGCAAAACATGACTTAAAATGATCAAATATGGATTTGACACAATCCAAGTGAGAGAAATGCATCCTATAATACACGAAAGGAATCCTAAACCAGCAAAAATTCCCAGCTTTTAAATGGGTATTTAAAATTTATGTCTGAGAAACCACTGCCTGTATTCAAATGACAACCAAGTATTGCACTTATTTATTCGACTTTTTCTTTAGTTGTTGTTTACCTTCTATATATGTACCCACAGAATTCACCAGAGAATTGCATGACATATTGCAACGATGCTGAGCACTCAGCTGAAAGAGCTGAAACAATGTTAGACTCTGTTAGCAAGCAGCTAGTTTGCATCTAAAAAATCTATGTTTATTATGGGGATTTTTTAAATCTTCCAGTATTCTGATACATCGCAAAAAACCTAAGATTTAGGCATCTTTTAGGTTAACAAGGGAGTTCACGCTCTTTGAGGGACTTTACTGATGTGGAATGTGCACGTACAACCAGGTTGAGAAGATAGAGGATAAAATTTCAAGCAGATGCAGTTTTGCATTTAGCTTATTTTGCTTATGCTTGAACAGTCCTAGTTTTGTACACTCTGACAGAATAAGGTTACAGCTTAAATTAATAAAGAAAGTAAACAAGGCCAATTAAATGCATACAAACCCTTCCCTAGTGTGCTTGTGGGTATGTTTGCAAGGCTGGGTGATTTTTTTCTTATGGCAAGCAGATCTGTTCCAGAGCAGAGCTTTTATCACTTGTATCTTTTTTTTTTTTTTTTCCCCCAGGTCACATGCCTGAAAAATGGTACACTGTGGCAGTGCAAGGCATTTCTTATAATACATTGCAAACCTTTGTTACCATTATATTAAATACTTTAAGATAAATCTCTCCACTCCCAGAGGTTTCTGTTTTCTAAGTATATTCCACCTTTTATGGGACACAGAGTCTTAATTATCTTTTAAGATCCTGTGTTAATGCTGTGCAAAACACACATTAATTGTACAGCACCAATTACAAAAAAAACCCCTGTGAAGATAAAAACAGACTCCTTCTTGTGGAAGGTATGTAACAGTGATGATTATTAGAGCACGTGGTAGATTCCTCATGTGCAGCAGCCTGGAGGGGGCTGGTGCCCTCTCAAATGACACAACTTTTGACCAAAAAACCCTCAAAGGCATCCACCGACGAAAAGTGATGTTTCAGTGATTTTCACTACAACTTTTTGTCCATTCTCTTCCATACTGCATATGTAGTAACTTCACAGGGCTACCCCACCCCCTCTACTACACACTTCCACAACTTCTTTCAGCTGCAGGCAACATCTCATCAGGTTCCTGGCTCTGACTGGGCAAGTCATGCTGCTCAGGACACAGGCAGAATTTCCATGGGACCTCACTGCCTTCCACAGAAGAGACAAGAAGTGATAGGCAAAGTCTGAGTTGAAACTGTAAACTGGTGCACAGTCTGTGCAATGAGCTCGACATGTGGGTCCTTCATGAATGATTAGTGATTCAAACAGTACTAACAATAGCAATGTGTTTGATAATCTATTGTAATTCATCAGTTAATGCCAGTATAATCCTCAGAGGACTTAGTCCTCCAGCACTCAGCTGTAGGTGGGTGCTGTGACTGTAAATTGCTCTTTTTTTTTTTTTTTTTCCCCCAGGAGAAATCAGTGGGTGTAACAGGGTGAAATTTTCATTGATCTGAGCTTCAGGAAAAAGAATTTGAATGAACATCACAGAGGGTTGTGGTTATAAAACTTACTGCTTAACAGTTTCAGGTACTATCTGTATTTGAGAAGATTAATGCCATTGTGATCAAATCCAACCCAAACTCCTTTCATTCCCCTGTAATTTGCTGCCTTCCATTGTTCACCCTTTTAATAAACTACTGCTTGCTAGCCAGGCTCCAAGAAAGCATCAGGCAGATCTCTATCAAGGCTATAAAGACAAAAACAATGATTACAAAGTTCTCAGAGATGCTGTAACTCTTTCCTGAAGGCAAAACAGCACAACTCCTGACTTAGATCATCCAATCCACACACACGGAATTGGATGGGCAAACAGAGCATGTTTGTCCACAATAGTTTTAATCAGTTAAAAATAGTTTTAATCAGTTACAATCAAACCAATTTTGATTTTGAACAGTTCAAAAGGAGGTGGCAGGTTCAAATGTCTAATTACTTACATATTCTTATGTATTCTGAAATAATAGTAATTAATTAATCCCATGTTGCTGTAATCATTATCCACTGTTCCTTGTTCATATTACACTCTGGCAAAACAAGCATTTCCAAGCATGCTTTCTGATGTACAAACATAAGGAGAGCAAAAAATTACATGTGGGAACCTTAACTAAATGACAGTAGGAGTAATCAAGCTGAAAACCATCTGCCATTACTGGCAGATGAAGTTTGCCTTGAAAACTACAGTGTGGGAGGCTTATCTTGTGAGCAGAGAAAAAGTTACCCTGGCAAGGAGAGCCAGCAAATCCCAAACCTTCAAATGCACATCAGCCTCCTGCACCAGCAACTGTATGGTGTGGCCTAAAGCTTTCCATCCAATATGCTTCAGCTTCCTCGTGCATGAAGACATTTCCTACTGTGTATATTACTATAGTATCCAGCAGCTTTTTCATTCAGGCAGGGCTCCTGAACGTTGGGCGATGCAGCCTCATGGTGCAGGAAACAAACATTTCTCATTTAAGCAAAGAATTTTCTGCCCTCCTGCTGCTGCTTTTTATTCTGCTCAGAGGTCCTGCCAGCACGAGGCTCTTTGGAACTGCCACACTTTCACCTTTGATACTTTCATAAATTCAAGTTTTTCAACGTTCTGCTCATGCACTGGGAGAATTTGCCCCTTCTCACTGCCCCAACCCCATCTCTTCTTGTCACTCAAAGTCTTCCAACCCAGGCAATCACCTGTGGTCTGACCCTTCCCCAGAGCTCTTCTGAAACCCAGCAGAGCAAGGACTTTGACCTGCGGCCCGTGGTAATGTCTGAGGAAGGTGAATGCATGCCAGCAGGCACAGCGACTTTTCAAAGGAAATAGAGGGCAGAGGAAGAGCTTCTCTTCACCTGAAAAGTAATGAAATCCAGGCAGGACAATGCAGCTGTGCACATGCCTGCAGGGAAATGGGGAAATGTTACTGCCTTGCAAGAGGAGAGCTGCCAAACACAGCCTGCTTTCAGAATTCCTCAGAGATAGTATCAATCTCAGGCTGTGACCAGGAAGAAGCTATCTAGATTCAGAGGGCTAAAAATACATCACATTCTTTGCAGCCTGGGCAGGTAACCCCCCTCTCTTTCGCTCTTGCTTATTCTGTCTTTCACTGCTGCCTTTCCCTGTTTGTTCCCAGAAGAAGAAACCAGGAGGAAAGCAGCTCACTGACTTGTGTCAGTGCTCAAGTGTCCTGCACCTGGACTTAGGGCCAGCTGCACAAAGTCTCATTTAAATTATAAAATGCTTCTTATAGCGAAGAAGTCCTCTTTGTAAAAGCATTTGCTGAAGGGATTCAGTGACACAAAGTATTTTTTTCCCAATGGGGAAACTGAGACATGGGATAATGACATGTATGGTCACCAAGAGACCAGGGAAGGAATCTCCAAATCCCCATAGATTTCCTGTATCCCTCTTGCTAAGATAGGCCATTCTCTCAAATATGCTGGCAGAATTCAAAATTTACTAAGCAGCTTAGATCTCACAGTTTTAGCATTAGCATTGCATAGTATTCCCTAACTTTTAGACATGTTGCCTACAAACGAAAATGCTCCTATTGCCAGGCAACATTTAAAAGTTTGAAGAAAACTTAAGAGACAAGCTCTTTGTTTTCAGCTTTGCATTTTCCTGGAAATAGACTGGCACTTTCAGAGGAAATTAATATTGTTCCCTTGGACCATAGCATAGAGCACCTATATTCCTCTTGTGCCCCATACCAAAGAGCTATCCCACAGCAACCCTTTCCCTGCCTCCAGTCAGCCCCTTAACTGCAAATTTAAGGTTAGGCATGGCATAGGCATTAAGCTTCTCTCTTCCTCTGTGTCTGTGAGACCCCCAAGTCCAGGCTTGGGCCAAGGGATGGGGGAACTGCAAGTGCTGGGGAGAGTATTCAGCTAAAAATAAGTGCTGAAGAAAAGTTAGGACTGGAAGGGAAGTCTGAAATCTTACAGTTTCAGGAACAGGATATTTCATTGTGTTCCATCATTTATCTTCATTGAGACTGAAAGGGCTGAGCATTCACCTGATAGAGGCTTGTACTGTTCCTTTCTCATACAAAACGTGCAAACGTCAGCACTTTCTTTCCTCAGTAGTTGAATTACAACAGGAAAAGTTTTCTAGTATTTTCTCTGCTCCCTGAAGGAAATATGCTGTACTGGTGGGCGATGGGGTGGTCATGGTGAGCCCTGGCTGTGGAAGGGCTGGCCAGACTCTGGAGGAAGCAGGAACTGGCCCCCAAATCAGCGTCTAGTGACTGTTAGTGAGTTCATCCCAATCTTTTTTTGGGGGGCCTCCACAGCCCTTCCTCCTCCCCCCGCCCTCCTCTTCCCCAGTCTCTATACGTCTGCTACCCTTTACCTGTTTGCAGTCAGGAGGCAATAGAAGAGTCCCTATTGACTTGAATGTAACCAGGATTTCATCTTTTTCGGTTACTCCTGAGTAGACTGCTGCTTTTTGTCAAAATACATTAGTTACGTTTGCAAATGTTAGCACATTGATGTTATATGTAAAATCCAACTCAGAAATTTCTGTTCTAAGAGGGAAAGTTTCTAAAATACTTATTTTTAGGATGTCAGAGAAAAGTAAAGTGAGAACCTTACTGCTCAGCTGTTTTCATTAAAGATTTTATCATCTGTTCTTAGCCATATCACCAAGCTCTAATTATGAAACTGCTTTGACACAGAGCTCTAAAAACTGTCAAAGCAGCATAGTTGGTGTTTTTGTCATTCTCGATTGTGACCACTTTCAATAGCCTTTTCAATCTCTCTTTTTTAATATTGATCCTGAAATCTCAAGCAGCTTAGCACCAAAGCAAGGCTGCATCACTGAAGGCAATTGACTTAAAAAAGCTATCATCTCTGAAGTGAATAAAAAAAAAAAAAAGATTAGAACCTAACATAAAGCACATGCAAGCCAATACACATTTTGCTCTGTGGTGCTAAGAACATAGTGGGGCTTTTTTTTCCCAGAAGGGTTACATAGATGAAGTGAGACCTGGTGTCCTGCTAGCTGTCCACCACACATCTGAGATAAATTGTGGGGAACAGCAGGGGACTCACAACAGTCAGCATGATGACATGGGAACTAATAAAACCACACCCACATATTGAAGCCTAAGAGAAGAAAAGATGGTTGTTGTTCACTTCCATAAATTCTCCCAATGTGGAACTTATATTTCTCACCTGTCACAGTGGAACTTTCACTGAAAACCTTTGTCTTCCTGGTTTTGTGAGAGCACTTGCACCAGTATCTTGTGCTGCTTGTGATAGCTTCATTCAGCTTTTCCAAGGTGTAAGGTGAAACATATGCAGTTATTCCTAACGAGAATGCCAAGGCAGTGGAAAGATTAAAAAAAAAGGTTTATTTCAGATGCAAGGACCACTTCTTAATGATGCTGTGTACACCAGGTGTCAGGGAAAAAAGGCAATGCCCTGCCTTCTCCAATGCTTTTTATACCTTCTCTCTCTCCTCCCCCACTCTTTCTGGCCCGAGGAGGCCTTGTGCATGTCTGCAAACATGTTATCTCTCTGCATACCAGGGACAGAGAGAGCTCGCACACAGCTTCTCCCTGCAACTTTCTCTGAGATGCAGAACAAAAAAAAAAAAATCTAACCCATTTGAGAAGGCATTTTGCAGTTTTCCTGAGAGAAACATGTTCTACCTTTCTCTTGCAAGAGAATTACAATTACAAATTCTTGCATAATTGCACCTATCCCTACAAAGGTGACTCCAACTAACTCAACAGGAGTGTACCAGTTAAGAACCTAGGGATATACAAACTTTTGGTTGAGGTGCCTAAAGAGGCAGCTGGACACTTGAACTCCATGGTGGACCTTTTGATTTGCAAGACCTTTGCTGGTTTTTTTGGTTTTAATTTCTATTTTCCTGAAAAAGATCTCATAATTTCATTATCCACTGGAATTCAACGTTTTATCTGTGATTCGTTCCTAGGGATGATGTTCTCCTCTGAGCATTTTATACAGGCAGCCGTTTACAATTAGTGCCTGCTGAAGCCCATGGATTAGATACACGGTGAAAGACCAATAATGGGTAAAATCAGCAAGGTTACTTTGACAGAACTAGATCTGTCTCAGCACAGTTGCTACCACTACCGCAGGCAAAAGGACATCGTTGTGATGATTTTAATAGCATTAAAAGGACAGTGTGTTTACAGAGAAATTGCCACGTTAGAATTCATTGTTAAATCTCAAGTTACTATCATACCCTTATCACACACCTTCTCCACACACACAAATGAGATACATTTCTGTGCTCAAAGGGAAAATAAATAGTCTGCTTAATTTTTAAACCAAATTTCCTGAAGTCAGATAAGGTCATGGAGTTGCATGTCCTTTTTTAAAAAAGATTTAAGATTTAGGAAGGATTAAACAAAACCTAAAATCCTGGTTTCTGGACATGGAGAAGTCACTTAGTGCAGGTACTTAAAATGATGATCCTATAACAGCTTTCTGTACCATATTCATACAATCCCTACTTTGGCGAATGCCTGAGAGTAGAAAAAAGGAGCTTTGGAATGAAGCACTAGTGATTTTCATAAGGAGATAGCTCATTACCCATTTCCCACGTCTCAGCATGTTGCTTAGTGTCAGTTGGTGCTTTTTGGGCTAACAAGCCTGCCAACCTTTACATTCATGCAAATCCTCACTCCAGCCTTTGAACATTCAGTATTTGTGTCCTCTCTCTATTACAATAGTTCAGAAATTTGCTGTTTTTTTTTTTTTTTTTTTCCAAAGGAAAGTTGAAACTGCATCCAAGCAAGGTTGTTGCCAATGCTTATCTCAGCACTGGCATAATTAGCAAAGCTGAGATCAAGCTGTGGAAACAGTATGATAGATCTGTCTTATACTTTAATGATGACACTTGCTTTTTTAGCCACCATTTCATATTTTGCCTGATTTTTAGAAAGTAAATCAGCCACATCCAGAGAATATATACTCTCAGGACTGAAAAAGTGCCCATTTACTGGACAGCTAGATTGGTTGTTGCGCTGGGGCCCTGAGCAGCAGAGCACCAAGCACTGCTCCAAAGTGCTTTCCCTCAGGTTACCTCTCTTTCTCTGAGAAATGTGATCCTGCTGGGGCCAGGCTTTAATGCCACATGCTTCAGAACATTTAATGTATATTTGTGTCACAACTTCCAGCCCACGCCTCTGCTCCAAGCAGGAGATTAGCAGCAGCAGTGTACAGCAGAAACAGCAGCAGCTGACTACTGCATTACACAGGTCTGTAGGTGATGCACAGCTATGGAGTGTGTCACGCATGGCAGTTCACTGCACAGCCCTGCTTTCCCCATGTGCCCAAATGTCCAGTTCTCAACATATGGTCTCAAGCAAGCATTACTAGGGAGTCCAAAACAATTCTGGCAGCTGAACACATCTAATGCCCAATTACACAGCTAGCCAAACCCTTACAGACCTTCTTACAGTGCGGTACCTTGAATATTTATGAATGAAGGGCTTTTATCCACATCATCAGTTCTGGAATGGTCTCGGATTATATTAAAGCACACCCCAGAAAAAACCACACCTATTATACACCTAAAACAGAAAATTCAGAAAATTATTTGGAATAATCATAAAGACTCTTTTGACATTTTCCAAATATATGTATCTAAGCAAGTTACTCAAAGAAATATTTCACTATGAAAACATCAATGTAGATATTTTACTTCTTTCCTAACAGTTGCCTGCACCCAGCTTTTAAGTCTCCCAAACGGCAATGCTGCCCTCTTTTGGTGTCTTTGCTCACACACACCAGTTTAGATAAAATTCTTCAGCAATGTAAAAAAAGCATCTTTTAAGGATGTACTACTTTTTATTTTACAGAAAATAGACATGTCAAGTTTTGAGAAACACAAGCTAAAACACATAGTGCCACAAATAAGAGACTTAATTTTGTAGGCTGTTGATCTAAAAAGGGTGCTACTGTTAACACATTTCTGAAAGCCAATGTTAGAGAATTTGTTAGATGTGGAGCAAACAGTACAAAAACAGTGCATTATAGGGTTGCCTTAACTGACTACAGCACAAAATTGCACTGTGTGAGTTAGTAGAGAGAAAAACTGAAGGCCAAGACAATACGGTTAGAAAGATTAAAACCAAGTATTTAAAGTGGTTAAAACACAGAGCAAAATCTCCCTTCAAGCTAACATTTACAAAGACTATGAACTGTGCACACCTGGGAAATGGCAGAAATGAAAGATTTTGAAAGAGGAATAAAAACTTGTGGCTAATTTTTTTTATTATATAAACCGACTTGTCACTACTGTTTACCAGTCACTTCCCCCGCAAAAAATATTCATCTCTCCTTCTTTAGCGGTGCTCCTGTCCCAACCCTGAAAAAAATGGTTGTTGATTACTGAGTCAAAAAGAGAGATATGAAAGCTTGTTTTCATCCTTCTGTAGCCCTGTCACACACAGTACTGACATTGCCCGTGGCAGGACAAACACTTCACCCTCTCTGTAGCTGACCTGTGGTCTATAGGTAACCTTTCACTCACGTTTACCTTTGCATGGTACAAGCCTAGTTTTATAAAGGTAACAGTAGTATGTCATTACTGTTGGCAGAACAAGGTACGTATCATTTTCACACAATGCTGTAGTGCAGAAAATGCTGCCCTGGTCTGAGAGCAGAGGCCTTGAGAAGTGGGGGACACAGGAGGCAGCACAGGTATGAAGATGTGGGCCATGCTTGGTACTGGAGATCCCACACCTGTGCACAGATCTAGAATAGCCAGAAATGGCAAAAATGCAGACCTGAAGATTGATGGAACTGATCTTAGGGATGACAAAATATAGTATCTAACATATGCAGATTATCAACAGAGATAACTTGGATACAAGCTGGAGCTGCAGAACAGTGAAGGAAGATGCAAAGAGCACATTATCCAACATAGAAATGATTCCCAAAGTGATCCCAGGAGGGTGAGCAGGAACCAGCAACATCAACAAAATATTCCGCCCACAGAAGACAAAGCACAGAACTGTGCCTAGCAGTTGCAAGCTGTGGTTTTCACACTCAGGGAAAACAAAGGGAGGTTGAGCATAACTCCAAGAGAAGGATTAGAAATGAAGTGTGCTACAATTTTAATGGTATTATTGTAATAAAGAACTGCAATTTAACTCTGTATGTCTATTTGGCTGCAAGGAACATTTTTCTGCAAGGAGATCAGCCATAGTAGCACAGTAGGAAACCCCAATAAATTATTTTTCAATCAGGACTAAAAGGCTACCAAAATGGCAAGGAAATGCTCAGAAAAAAAAAAAAAATGAAGCCAGCATTTAGAATGTACTGTGACATGAAGAGAGTTTTGCTTTCTTTTCTCTCTGCACCCTATGATTGTTAGAGCTGGTCTCCAATGCATAGAGAAAAAGTGAGAGAAAATAATGCAGTGCTCTTGCAGTGCTTCTGCTTCTCTCCAGCATGGAAGTACTTTGCAAAATATTCTGGCAAGGTATTACACAGACTCCTAGCTCGCAGAAGAGAATTGAGCTTTAACAGGGACATGTTCCCTTAGGCCCCCTGAAAAATCTCTTTAAAGCATCACAGAATACAAAGGACAACAACCAGAAGACTCCAGAAAGAAAACGTTACCATCATGTTGAAAAGCACAGATAAATCAGCATTAGATTCTTGCTTTCCATACTGACCATAAACCTGGTGCAAGCCTGTGGCTAAACAAGCCAGCTCTGCTTGAACAAAGTAATTCAACAAGTTGAACACTGTGAAGCCACAGAAGTGAAAGAGGCAGGCATTTCTCAAGCCATCCATCCAGATTTTACTGAAGTTAATTTTAATAGAAGATCTCAAGAAACACCACGTCTTTAAAGCCTCACTGTTCCAGTTACACTCCAGTGACCTTCTCAGAACAAGTTTATGGAAAACATCTCATACATGATTCAAGTGTTGTCAAAATAAGTAGCAGCTCATTAAAGTGAAATTCAGCATACACCTCTAGAAGAACACAGCACACAGGTCCTTTATCTTTTATAATTGATTAGTAAATCACAGAAAGCCTTCAGTTTTACTCACTTACATGAATGATGGAAGGAGAAACTCTTGAGGAGAAACAGATTAATATTTAATGAGTTAAAACAGCTTTAATCAGAACACAGAACATTTGATAACATTCCCTATTTGTTTTCAAGCTGACAAGTAACGATGCGCTTAAAGTAGTTTAGGGGAAAAAAATTAGATGGTAAAAAAAAAATAATTACCCCCCCCCCGACTAAGTTGGCAGCACAAGCAACAAACAGTGCTCAGCTAAACAGAGCTGTTCAGGTTTTTCAATGAAAACTGCATTCCAGTCTTTTGGGACACAGCTGCTGAGTTTTTCCTGAACGACATGGGATGAAAAGTTCAGGTCATCTGAAAAGACTGCACTGATCTTGGGTACCCCTCCAGTCCAAGGAAGATAAAATCCACCAGAGTTCCAATTCATCCCATCCTCCCTTACAGTGACCACAATTATACCACTGCTTGTCAGCCCAGCCTACCCACCTTGTACCTTTCCTCTAACTGGTAATAAAATAAGGCTGCACCAACAGGGAGTTTCAGTAGGAAGTGTGACTCACTAGTTGCTCACCACCCTAGTGCTCTTACCTCCAAGTTTTCCTTATTTATTTTGACCCAGATAGTTGCTCAGCTGAGGATGAACAAAAAAAATACCGATGTTTGGAAAAAACAAAAGCAAGCCATGAAACTGTTCTTTAGTATATAGCTCAATTTTTGCTTCTGGGCTCTCCAGGGGAAACTCTCCACACGAGTACTTCAAAAGTAGTGCTGGGCCCAAAATAGCTTTCCTGTGTCATGAGTAACATCTCATCTTTCAACCTTTGCAAAAATTCAAAATTTAGCAAGAAGGTGTATTTCTGAAATTCAAGAATAGCCTTTATTAAGAGGTAATTGACCTAATTATGAACAAACTGTTACCTGAATTTCCAAATAACTCAAAATACTTCCACAGAAAACACAGAAATTCAAGCAAGCAGAAACCACAAAAAAACATTTTATTGCAACAATGTCCCCATCATCAAGTGAGATGGCAAAAAATTAAGTTTTAATTAATTTTGCATTTCTACCTTTTTATTTATGTAAATATAAATTCAAGAGTGTAAAATAAATCCACATATAAAACACAGAAGAAACATTCTCTTTCAGTGACTCCAAAAAAACCCCTTACATACTGAAGAATCATGACAAGTCATCCACTGTCCATTTTTCCAAGTATACAGGCATGAAAGAATGCAGAAATTTATTCTCAAAAAGCATCCTGTATAAAGTCCTCAAAGTACTTAATATTTAGTATCTCATACTCTTGAGCTTATGGATGTAGATTCCAAGAAAAGGAGAGACAAACATCTCAAACTTTAGATTATTTAACCTCCATCTAAAATAACCCATTTAAAACAAGATCATGTTCAATTCTTATAGCTGAAGCATCACAATTACTTTATTAGTATCATTATTTTGGAAAACTATTTCTTACAAGGTTTTCCTGCTTTTAAAATAAAGTCAGAATATTTATTTCAAATGCTTTTGTTTACTTATACAGTAAATATATTGCGGAAAGTAACTCCACATGCTGGTACAACAGGCCTCCATGAAATTCCATTTAAACATTACTATGATGTACCTTAAACAGGGACTACAGCATGAAATACACCATAAAGAGTCAGTGTCATGGGATTGTGTCGTGTCTTCCTTCTCAGATGCAAGAAAGTCCTAATGTATTTGGAAGTCAATACTGGACTGCTAGACTGTAAGAATAGTGGTTGGTTATAAACACTTGGACTAAGAATATTTACTGCTTTAGAAAGATGTGATTATTCTGTTCGGTTTTTTTACACACACAAAAAAAGTGTCACCAGTATTGTGAAACGTATCATATGGGATATTTCAATAGGAATGTTTTTCATTGGGACCAACAGGCATACGTTTCCAATGATTGTGGCTTTTAATGCATATCATGCCAAGTTCTTAATAAACGGTTTACCCTCATGGTTATATTACAACAGAATGAAGAAATTAAAATGGTAAAAGCAAAGTTAAAAATGAGAACTGCAAGTAACTTCACAACTAGAAGAGGAAAAATCATAGAAAGATTTAAATCAGCACTATTGTGGGTCCCCACAGTTGCACTGCTACTCTTAGGTTTCCAAAAGATGCATATGATTTTATAAATATTTTTGTGCTAAGAGCCATGCTCAGAAACAAAATATAGGCTAGCACAAGTCTACCTTCTTGGAGATGCATGTTAAGTATAAAATTCACTTACTAAAGTGCATTTGCTGAACAAATTCTAACTTCTACTATTATAGCTATCCCAATAAGCAATACAAACTAAACTTTGTTGAAATTCTATCTCTACTTAAAAGCAGTAAATATAGATGACTGAAATCTAAATTACAATCTTGTATTACCAAACTTTTTGACTCAATACTGTGAGCTGTAGAAATAAACAAAATGTACTGTCCTAAACTTCCCAAAAATGAGGAATTAATGCTAGTTAGAAATACTGACAGCGTAGAATGGAGTGAAGTGTAAGCAGAGCTGAAGTAAGCATTGCTTTGCTTCTTATTCAATACGGTGTTTCTTTAAGGCTCTGAGAGAAGCTGTTAGTTGTCTCAAGATCTTTTGGCAAAAGATTAATGCAGAAGTAGCAGGGTCATCTGACATGGCAGAACTTGTATTTTCATATTTCACTAAAGCCAGCTCATTCAGTGTCTGTATACATTTATTGCACTTGTGTTGTTGGGATACATCTATACCAACATAGTAATAATGATTGCAACAAAGCCATAGTAAAATAAACTTTAGAAGGGTCTGATTTGGACATTAGAGGATAAGTGTCTGCATGTTTAAACTGTTTCCCTAATAATAATAAATACAGACAAATTGTTCATCAAGTCAGATGCACATTTTTAACCAATTATTTAGCATATATAAAATTTCACTCATCCTTTTATCAATACAAATCTGTTAGGGATCAAAAAAGACTTACCATGCAAAATATTGATTAGTGCTGCATAATGGAATATATATTTCTATCAGAGTTAAAACAGCATTTTCAAAATTTAAAGAAAATAGATTTTTAAAAAGGGATTCTACTGTTGAATGCAAGTCTTCCTTGTAGCAAAGACAAGATAGAGACAAGTTACCACTTATCGCTGTACTTCAGTCTTGATGAAAGACTAATAATAATTTGTCCACCTACTTCTTAATAAATGCTACATTTTCAAGAATAAAGGAACTATCAGTAGGCATTATTTCTACTTAAAACAAGTTATTTTTCTCTGTAATAGGTCAAGTATGCTTTTAAAGATTCAGGTAATGGTAGACTCATAATTTTTTCTCTCAACAGATTTCGAGGAGGCTCTTCTGGCTTCAAGGCCTCACTGTGATCTTTATCTTCCTCCTCTTTGCTATCATCTTCCATTCTTTCATCTTCTTCACTGTCTACAGGCTGAGGAATTAGCTGATTACCAACAAACACATAGGTGTTAATCCTGCGTCTACGACATCTCCTGCGTTTGCGTTTTGGAGGAGCCTTCTGAGCAATACCCTTGGCTTTCATCTCCTCGTTTATGAAGTTTCTAAGAGTGCGTCTGATATATATTCGAGCTAGGTCCTGGAGGTTTCTAACAGCACACGGAGCTAAAACGAAAGAAAAGTAAGTTATACTAAGTGAAATCTCCCTCTAGCAAAAAACCCCAAACATTAGCTACAAGGCAGTAAGGCTAACACTCAGAAACAACTGAAATTTTAGTACGTGATACAACATGCAAATGAAACAAGGGTGGATAGAGCCACCTTGACAAACCCTGTGTCACAGTCCAAGAAACAAAAGAAGTCTTTTGACAGATGTGCAAGAGAAGTAGAAAGCATGAACGGATTATTAAAATAAATTTAAAACATCATACAACAAATACTGTCACCTTTTAGCACCTGGTAAGTCTTGGCACCTACTGCTAGCACTGCTAAGATCCTGCAGTAGGAGAACAATTTCTACCCCTGTGTCATATTTGTTTAGGCAAGTGCCTTTCTTCTGTCTCCTTCCACTCACTATGCTTCTCCCCCTTCCTACTGAATCTAACTGATGAGGGGGTGACATGAGTACTCCACAGCTGACCAACCACATAAGTCACCCGTATCTTTGCAGCAGAAAAGGAATCAGAATTACTGAATTCCTGAAGGAAAAAAACAAAAACAACAACAAAAGAGAAGAAACAAGTAAGAAAAAAAAACAAAAGCCTCATGTATTCCAATGACAGACAGGCAGGTGATGACAAGGTATTGCTGGGCTAGTGGATGCCTGCCCTACATGCGCTACGGATGGCTAATTCCAAGGAAAGTAAACCCCAAAAAGCACATCAAACAAAGCTGCAGCCTGTTCAACTTTCTTGCTTGTCACTTTTCTTCCTGTACAAATTAGCATAAAATTAATCGGAACTAGAAGTTAGTGAAGAAATCATTTTGAAAATTACATTTCCAAATATTCCATTCAGCTTAAAAAAAAAAAGTCCTGATGTAGTTCAAATGAAACCTATTGTTTCATACACCGACTTGAGTTGCAGACTAATTGTTTTATCTGAGACAGAAAGAATGTTTAGGACTGCCAGTACTGATGTCAGGTAATGCCAAAACTAAACAAACCAACCAAAAAATACACCAAACAAAAGATCCCAAATAAACAAAAAACCAAAACTACCAAACAAGCCCCACTTCTCTCCTGTAAAAGAAATTCAAGAAGCTCAAAATCCAAGAACAAAACCCTATCTAACTAACCATTCAGACCACATTTTTAAGTTCAGGGGCAACAAACCACGGTTGCAGATTGTATGCCAGTTATAATAAATGCAAGCAGAAGGTATGTAAAGTTGAAGCAATGGATCAGAAGGCATTCAGCCCAAATACAGAACTGTGTTAAGAGAGACTTCATAAAATAAGAAAAAAAAAATTTCCTTCAAAAGAGGATGGAACAAAATTTTGGAGCACTGCATTCTGAAAAACATGTAAAAGCAGTATGCACCCTCACAGTCACATTCACAATCATAACCTATAATTAGTAACTACCAGCAATTCGTATTTCATAAATTAAGTCAAGGCCTAAAGCTCCCGCCCTTCTGTTCAGAAGTCCCAGAGACACAAGGAGATAGCATAAAAAAAAATTAACTTCTAGAAAGCTTAAGACCTGCTGTATTCAAAGAAAAAAAAAAGAGGCTCAAGGGCTAGGAAGGACAGTTAAGAAGTTCTTCAGTGATGCAGTCAGAAGGTTTTCCCATTCAGAGTAATAGAAAATCTGAATACAGAGCTACTCAGGAGAACACCTAGGGAAGACTCCAGTAACAGAATTAGCCTTAAGTTCCACAGACATTCATGCATTTAAGCCAAAATAACGTATTATTGTACTACTGTTCAGCTCTGAATGCCCATGGTCTTCACTACTTTCATTCTGAAAATTTAGCTATGGTGACAGAAAACACTCTTCTGTTCTAGGGAATTAGACTGTATAAAATCACAGTGAGACCAATGTTTGACTACCCACCTCTGTATTTTGCTGTAAGACATGATACAGCCTATCTACTATGGAAGGAACAGAGGAAAAAAATAATCTTGTATTAACAAGGTTATTTCAGGGAAAATTACTTCTGAGGTCTCAAAAAGACAAGTGTTAAAACAACCAAAATTAATTATTCCTGCAAAGGAATAGATTACATAAAAGAGAAGATCTTCTATACTTTGTCAAAAAAAAGAAAAAAGGTAACTATAATAAGGAACTATCTTTGGCAAGCTCCTACACACTCAAAATTAATAGCCAGATCAGCGGTTACAGGCAATGCAACCTGGTAAACAACATGGACTCCTGAAGGGCATATACAGTTAGAACATATGCAAAGGATGCAAGAAACATGCAAAGGGGACAATTCCCTTTGGTTATTTGTTTACAGGACAAATCTGGAGAGAAAAGGCTCTTTGTCGGGTTTTAAGTCCCCACATGCTACAAAAGCTCAGTGTTATTTTACTCTTAGCCCTGACTACCTGGACAGAAAATTTCAACTTTACACCTTTCTCGACCACGTTCTTCCCCTTCCCCTTATCATCCCATCTTACCACCCTGGCAACTGGTATACTTTCAAAGACTTCCTAAATACCTTTATTACCTCTATTCAAAGCATTGCAGCTAGAAAGCCAACTCCAATGACTAATGACACACAGAGAGATATAGGTATGACTGCAGCTGTTGCAGACAGACACGAGCACACTCAGGTTATTAATACTCTATCATACCACAGCTGCAGTTTAGACCTCTTCCTTCCATTTCAGGGGGAAGAGAATGTTTGGGGTTTTTTTTGGTAGACCCTGTGGAAGTCAGGACTATGACAGGCCTAATACTAGCTTACTATTTTATCTATACCTTGTTATAATAGAGAAGCTGAATCTAAAAGAAAGAGAAGGCTGGACAAATAAACTGGGAACACTATCATTTTAATTTTAGGATACTAATTGTTTAGCAACACAGAACATGCACTGGGAGCACAAAAACATATCAGTGAGCTACTGGTTTCCTAAACTGTATGCCTCTATAGCATAGTATCTCAACTTCCAGACTTCCCCCATCAGGCACTGTATCAACCATGCAAGCCAAAGGGAGTGAGCACAAAAGACACTTACGCAGTCCCACAGTGTCATGTTTGCCGTTGTCATTTCTGTTTGGTTGCACTAGTGGAGCAAATGAAACAGCAAGGATATTTTTACTTTCCCAGGTGTTCTGTCCTGTTCTTAAGATTTGTGTTAGCTGCATAAAAACAGAACCAAAATAAATTATTGGCTACAGTTTCGTCATACTCAATACTATTCAGATTGGTGTTCAAACACACTGCTGTTTTGTTTTGCTTCAAAATTTAATTATTAGGGCTGTTTTATCAACTGAAAGGACCCTGATACTCCTTGAAATATTACATGGTCACTAGAGTAATGAATAAAGCTCTTTGGTAATGGGCAGAGACGCAGCGGGAAAACTAAGGTCCAAGGTAAGTTTTGTTTTCTCTCATTTTTCCAAAAGATCAAAGAATACTTTAATACTTTAGCTTGTAAGCAGCCTCTGGAGTCCTACCTACTCCTTGAACAAGGTCAACTTCAAAGTAAAATCAGAAGCTTTTCCAATTAAGTTAAAAAAGATCTAGTACCAAGATTCCCTAACCTGTCTGGGCAACCTGCTGTAGTGTTCAACAATTCTCGTTATGAAAAGCTGTTTTCCTTTCTTGCAGGCAGAAAGCTCCTTTGCTGCCATTTGTAACAGTTTTTCACTATGCTCTGCACCTGTGTGGGGAACTCAACTCCTGCCTACCAGGAAAATTCTCTACCCCTTTAGGAAGCCAAATCAGGAATTAAACATTCCCTTAGCTGTGTCTCTGCAGGCTAGGTTAACCCAGATCTTTCAACTGCTCCTCACACTTTACATGCCCTAAGTCCCTATCCATTTGTATGTAAGGCAGAAATGGTCACACTCGTAATTTTTCTTTTAAATAGACTGCAGCTACTTTTAAGTTGGATTCCATCAGTTTCACCTGACAGTATCTTAAATAATGAATAATGAAATAAAGTATTTATGGAACCGAATCATCCAGGCTGTGCTTAAATCCCTTTGGTATTTTAAGAAAGGAGATAGATAATGCAGTAATTCTTTTTGGAAAGTAAAGTAACTAGCATGCTTATCAACAAGCATTTTAGTAATTATCTGCATTTAGGAGGCTATCAAGTCACATTGATCTGTCTTTCTCAATTTCCCTATTAGTAAAACAGGGAGAATAATACTTACCTTTGTAAAGCCTTTTGAGGTCTAAGGATGAAAAGTGATAAAAGTGCGAAGTATTATTAAATAATACACCTGTCTGAAAAGTGTTAAATCTAACATGGAAAAGCAACATTGAAAACTGCTGGAAATAAAGTAATATTTTTTTTTTTCTCCCCTTAGAATCTCCCACTAATCATAGTTATTTTGTATTTCTCTGAAATGAGTTCTGGTTTAGAGGGTGATTTCTTTCTTTTGAAGTACTGACTGAAAATGTCTGTGTGGCAGAGAGATTCCAAAGCAGTTCTGAGACTGATGTAATACACAGGAAATAGTATGGAACGGACTTTGTTAGAAGCAGGATATTGATGCTTTCCTACATGTTTAACAGCAAAGTTCAAGACTTCATTTAAAAGATTAATATCTGCTTAACTGCAACAATACACTGAATCAAGGTATTATCAGTTGAACATTAACTTAGTCAAATATACATTTAAAAGCATTCCTTACATTATACATTCCTAAGATATATAGTTCTCATACTAGAAGATTAAAAGGGTAAATTTTCACTAAGTCACCTGATCTTCTATAGGCATAACTAAAATGCCTCCAACTTTCAACAAAATTTTCATGTAGTTTTCATGGTCTTTCTGGACTCCAGCTCCACAGTAAATCCGGTCATACTGATGACTGTCTGAGGCTATTTCCAAACAATTACCAACCACAAAAGCAGGTTCACAGAACTCAAATCTGAGGGGAAGAAGAAAAGAAAAAACAAAGAGGGCACACATTACAAATGAGGATTTTTAAGAAAAGCCAGTCCAAATGAAGACAGAAAAGTATTTTTCATATCTTCCCTTATATCATAAAGAAAGATTAAAATACATACTTGAAAATCTGTATTAAGACAGTACTCATTTGAAAATAATCTGTTTTTTCCTGCCACATCAGGGACCACCAAAAGTAAAGCTCTTAAGCAGTTATAATTATGTATTATGCAAAACAAGAAAGGCCTCAAAGTATCACCTTCCTAATTATAAGGAAATAGATTTGTCCACAGAAACTTAAGTCATATGGTGCCATTAAAATAGTACATTTATCAACAATGTGAGATATCCAGGCTGTTGAATAAACATTGAAAAGTTTCATTTTCTAATAGTTCCCTTCCATTTTTTATAAGTTAGGTTTTTAAAAAACTCATTTTCCTCAACCTCCAAATTTTCCACCTTGAGCTCAATCCACTTTACTCCGAAAAGGAATTTAATGGAAAAATCTGACATTTTTGACCACATGCAAAGCCAAAAGAGATTCATTATCTCAGAAGCATCTGTTCTCATTTTCATTAGCAAATGAAAGCTGTGCAACTCCTTTTTAGTGCACCTAACTCTTAGTCACTGTGTAAAACACCAAAGGAAAAAGGTAAAGGACAGTACTTTATAGCTAAAGCTGTGTATATTCTCCACAACACTTATTTTTTGACATTTTTTAAATCTCTGCAGCTATGTTACTGCTTCAGCTGTTAACATCATAATAAAACTTACTATTTTGTAAAAAATATTCCCTCAATTAATAACTTTATGTCTTTCCCAAGCACATTTAAGAAGAGTGGTTACAAAGGAGCTCATAGAAAGGATTTATGGTTTTCTTTGAAAATAAAAAATACATAAAACCTAATACTCTTGTTGCATGAAAAAGTTCAGGAGCTTCATCTGGCAGTATCATCCTGAAGGAATGAATTTTTCTAAAAACATCAAACATGTATAGCCATTTTATGAACTTTATAGCTGATTGTCAGCGGAAAATATTTTTTTTTGCTTGGCTAGCATTAGCAAATCCCAGTATAACACCTGACAACATTCAAATCAGTATTTCTTTAGTTACAGCAAAAGCTGGCAGCTTTCATTGCTTAAGGATGAAGCCTATGAGGGTTGGTTGACTTTCTGATTTAGAGTGTTACCATGAACAAACCAGGAAGCTGAAGTTTTTGCTGCAAGAGTATTCTTCCCCACAAGATGGGATGCCTGACCTTGAAACTAATGCAATGCTTCCTTCTTTGACTAGGCACAGATTGACTGCAGAATCCTTTAGCAGTTTATTGCATAGCTCTTACATGTACTGCTTACGGTCAACTGACCATAATGTTGTTCACTCTTCCAAATCCAGAGGGGGGAAAAAAAAAAAAAAAGCTACAAACAACACTGGCAGATTAAAGAGAAAAAGGGAAATGGAGGAGAGTGGAGATAAAACACCTTGTTGCACACAACTGGAAAGCTAACTCAGCCTGAACTGTGGTTAAAGTGATTTCAGATTAACTGAAAGATGTCGAAATACATTAGGCAAGCTGAAATGCTCAGAAGAAAAAGAAATCCAAGGCACTGATCACTTTGCTGAAGAAGCCATGCCACTTTGTAAGCACTTGGGATTACCATGTGTTTTCCTACATTTTCTACATTCTACCTACAGCTCAATCAGGCAGTTCCTGATACAGTTTTCATTTCAGGTTGCCTACAGTTCAAATCAAGCATCACCACATCAATTAATTTGAAAGCTTGAGCAAATTACCCTTGTAGGCTTCAAAAGTAAAAGAGGAAGGGGGTGAGGGGGCAGGGAGAAAGTTAATATGGTACTTTTCTAAAATGCAGTTTTAAACCTCAAGACAGTGTCTGGTTAGTTTTAGAAAAATGAAGACAGCCCGCCTGCCTAACCCCGCAGCTTTCACAACTTCTGATCTTCTCAGAATGCTCCCCTAAAAACCATCGAGCTTTTTACCAGATAATCACAAACTGTTTTCTCTACTTGAAACCACCCTAAAAAGCTCATGAAGCCAGTGGTCAGATCATCTTAAAACAAGAAGAACACAAATTCTCAAGGAATCACAATACAAGACAAAACAAAGCCCCCCAAGACATTCCTGGGACACAAAATATTCCGTAAGTGAGCTGTGGATGAAAATCCACAGTTTTCTTTACAAATATAGTAAAAGCTGAGGAGAATTTCTCATTTAGCTCCATGCCTTGCAACCAGAAGGGCACAAAGTGCAAGTAAAGACACAGAAGCAACTTCCTAATAACATACACTCGTAAGAATGAAGTGGTTAAAGTACTAGAGACTACCTACACGCACTTTAAACTGGCTGGACTCTGTTTCCTCCATGTTCTTAGCACAACTTTGTTGAGACACAAGGCTCATGATGAAAACAACCATTTATTTATTAGTTCATTTACTTCAAAAAATACCTTCTTCCTCCATGCAACTTTTTCAGTTAGTGGTTCCTGACAGACTCATTTCCCACAGCAAAGCTAAACACCGTGTGGACTAAGTTACATGTAATTCCTTAAGACACCTCTTCAAACCATGTCAGATGAAAAACAAAGAGGTCTGCTCAGCTCGCCTGGCCATGCAATGCTCACACCAAGCTGGCCTGCATACCAGCATGCATCCTAGCTGCCCACCTGAACACAGGCAGCCCAGGTTACCCAAAAACCTAAAAGCAGGTAGAAAAAAAATGGGAGGAAAAGGTTATAACCTGTCCCTGGTAATAGCAAAGTGACTCTTCAAAATCCAACCCCTCTTCATTTGTGCTTCTTACAGAACCAACTGCTTCATGTGTTATGGCATGAGCAGTGACAAAATACCAGAAATAAAAGCATACTGAGTTCCTAGTTACTGGAGTATCACGGATTTGTCAAACCTAATCACGTCGTACAACAGTGAATATTACTACTTCCATTTACCATAACTCTCATTAGTGATGCAGCAAGATTTTCCCAGTACCCTGAATCTTAAGACAACTCCAATTTGACAAATATACATGCACCTCTGAATCACAAAGACATAATAAAGGCATGTACCATTTTCTCATATTTCTCTAATCCAGTAATTTGTGTTGACCTTCAAACAGAGACTGAAGTGTAATTTTGAAAACTGGTTCTACTAACTTACCCAAATAATTCTTTTAAAAAAGTAAAGTTTAGTTTGGTTCTACTCAAGTATAGAAGACCCCATTAATCGATCAGGAAATTATCTAAAACTTAGAGGTTCTGTGAATGCAAGGAAGGTAATTTTAAAAATACCTTCCAAAAGCATCACAAGCTTGTGAGCCTTAAAACACCATCAAGGATATTAGGTGAAGTGCCATTTTAAAACATCAAATCCAAATTCTTTTAGTCCTAATTATTGCTATATCCAAAAAGTTTATTTTATTTCTATTGTTCCTATTGCCTTTGGGATATCAAAAGAGATCAGATACTACATTCCATTCTGTGTTACACAGAGTTATCTTTTATTAATGGTATTGATGAAAATTGTTAATGCTTTAACATGCAGTATTGATAAACACATAAAATACCTATCAAGGTGAGGTAATATTTCACTTAAATCTTTTGTTTGTTTGCAAGCTGAAATGGAACTAAGAAATGCCAAGTGTTCTTTACCATTTGTTAACCTCTACCAAAGGGTGGTTTTACAAAAGCATTATATTGATAACACCAAAAACCCCCCTCTAATTTCACACATCAGATACCAAAAGGAAAGAAAAAAGTGGTGTAACAATCTGGACAAGTTTTAGTCATATTAGGTTCTTCAATTGAATATGGTATCTTGACTACAAGAGAACCAACACCCAGTAGAACAGAATTAAGTTTCCATTACAGATAATATAGCAATAGAAAATCCATTTAAATGAGTACTTCCCATAGAAAAAAATTAAGCACACATAGATCACATGTAGCAATGGCCCAAGATAACCATGCAGTTTCAAGTGTTTAAAACATCTATTGACCATCTGCTTCCACCTTTCCATCTTTTCCTCTGGATGGGCATTTCAAGTTCATAGTCAACACAGTCAAGGTACTTTTCTTCCAGCTAAATGTAAAAATAAATCTGTAGAATTTAAAGTGAATGTGTGCCCTTGCTGCAGAAGCTTAAGTTAATGATCACGTAAGAGACTGTAACTGGCCATGTTTTTAAGTTAGATTCCCTATAGATATCAACACAAAGTACTATTACTGTAGTAAAACTAACCATTAAAAACACAGCAAAGGATTAAGTTTGTTGCTCTTGTATCCATATCCACCAATCTAGTATTTGTGTCATAGAAAAATATTAATTAAAAACCTAGGAGTATAGCACAGTAACCTACTCTAGTAGCAGGGATTTCCTTACAAGGTGATTAACTGGTTGGTCCTACTATGACACCCACACACAAAGCCTACCTTTAATTACTTCCAGTTCTGAATATCTACAGGATGCTTCTTGGGCTAAACTCTTCTACTTACACAAACTTCATGAATGCAGAATATTATCCTGATGTCTCTTGAAGATCAAACTCGGTGCAAGGACACAGAAATTGTCTCCTTTTTTTTAAGTGGTAAGCACACTTGATTCTTTAAAAAGGAACAAGTTCAATAAAGTTGGGGAGAAAAATATTACATCATTTGAAAGGAAAAAAACCCCAAACTGTCAGCATCCACAGATGCTTTATAAAAAGCAATACTGGGGAACCATTAAAACAACTTATATCTGTCCTTTGCTAAGAGAAGAACTACATTACTTCTTAAAACCAGCATCATTCCAGGTACATTTTACAATTCTCAACTACTACACTCACAGGAGGCCATCATCTCACAGTACACTTCTGCCTATCCCTACATTAACTAAACACACTCATATCTCTCAGCTTGCTGCTCACAGCCCTTACAGAAAGAAAATCCATTTCAGTATGAATTTAGTATGTTCTTTTCCCATCCACACTCATTTCCTTTAGCTGGTCAACTCAAACCCTCTAAAAAGCCTGACATTTCATTCAGTACCATCAAACTGCTTCAAGTAATTCCCTTCTAATAGGAAATTTATTCAAATTTATTTAAATTTAGCACACAAAGGACTACTGTTCAGCTTTAATGATGTATAAGAAAAGGCTGTCAAGTTGTTAACATTTGTCATTTGAAGTACAGTGGCACTACATTAGAACAAAGAATTTCACACAACTCTTTTTGGAAAAAAACGCCATAACATATTTTAATACATATTCCAAACCAGAACAGTAAATCCAACGTAAGAGCTCATGGACTTAGCTTTATATCAAACTCCCCTTAAACCATCAAATACATTAATAACCAGACATTGAAATGAATGTGCAAAATGGGTAAAGCCTGAAAATATGTGATAAAACATTAAACAATTTTTGTTACTATGATGAGGAAGTAACACAACTTTTGTCCTACACTAATACACTGTTGTCCTAATTCTAATATATTGCTGTCTATACTTTCCAAAAACAGACTTTTCAGGATGGCGGACTAAGGGAGTAGAGAAGGAAATAAAAAAACGCCAGTTCTGGCAGATTTGCTGGTGAAAAGAGCAAGAAACAAACCCAAAATCTGGTCTATAGAGCTACAGCAATCGCAAAGTAAGTTCCTGTGGTTATTCAAAGACACAGACTGAAAAGGTACACCATTTCATCTCGAAAGGTCTGGCTTCTTTTTCTTCTTGCATTAGAAAGACAATCTCAGAGCTTCTCTTATATCAAACAAGAATTTCATAAATCAGTAATCTTACTCCAGATATTCCTAGAACCTGTTTAAACACTAATGCATTCGACTGAAAGAAGTTCTGAAGAAGTTTTCAGACAATTTAGTCAATTTTTCATGTTTTAAAACAACTTATTTGAAAACAGATGGAAGGTCAATATGCGCACGGCTTTGTGTGGTGTAACATGCCACAAGAACTTTCAGATTCCTGTGGCTCATTAGCCTCTCTTATTTTACCTGACTGCAAGAGTGCTTTAGAGCTAACATCAATCAGATTTAAAGGTGCTTCTTACATCTTGCAGGAGAAGGTTTTTCCATTTGTTTCCCTGTAAATACTTTCTATGATATATCCTCTCAGTGATGTCCATTTAAGATTAAATCATTACATCACTAGCTAAAAAACTTAAAACCTGCACCAGATAATAGAAGAAAATTTTTAGAGTGTTAATTCTTTTCCTATGAAGTGAGGCAATAGCAGGGCAAGACGGCAAGCTCTTTCTAAATTTCCTCTTATTTCTTTCTTTCTCCATTGTTCATCTCAGTAAAATATTTTTTCAAGTTCTTTAAACTAGTCTTGTTTCATGTGTAAACACATGTTTATCTATTTCTAGCATGTTCTGTTGAAAAGCTACACACATCTCACTTACTAGTATCGTTCATACCTTTTGCATGTACACTACAAAAACTGGAACAAACAAATTGAAGTATTGATTGAAAATCTGTCATTATAGACTTTTATAATGGATGCTCCCTTGCATCCAACTGCAACAGTAGTTTTAATCATTACAGTAATACCCAAAAGTAATGTTGTTAAAATATTTACTCAGTAATTTTGCCTTGAACATTTTTTTCAGCTTCCAGGCAATGCTGTAGGGACAGTTCTTGAGAAATCTGTATCTCTTATATTTGTCATTTCCACCTCTGAATAAAATTGTCTTGGTTCTTCTCAGCCATCTTGTTTAAAATTTCTGATATTCTCACCAGTTTCACTGAGTAGACCATAACTCATTATTCAATTATTTCTGAAGAAAAAGTCAAACATTGGTTCCTAAAAATGCTTGGTTTACAAAATTTACATGTCATTAGATACCATACCTAAACCTTGGTGATAAAATTAAAAATGATACTGAAGGAACACTTTTTATCAATTCCACGGAGAATTTTAAGAAAAGGTAACAGGAACAGGGAAGCAAGAAGAAATTTCTGTCACTTCAGTGTATTGTGAAGGCCCTAATATATCCACGGGTAAGAGCCTGGAAAACAGTTTGTCTGTTTACAAAAACTAGAAAATACTTTTTTAACTGAAGTAGAAAAATGGTTTTACAGGTTTAAATACTAATATTTTAGACAGGGGGGTTTTGTGAAGCAACAGCTTTTATAGGAACCACACATCGAGTGTTGTCATAACTTCTTTTAACGTGCCAAAAGTTCTAAATACTATCAAAACTTTTAGCAGTGAGAGACTTCCAACAAAAGGCAGTGTCCACCATGGGATTTCTTTTGAAAATGTATTTTATGTGTGGTTCTGAGAGGGAAAGAACATTTAGTTCCTCCTTAGACAAGAGCAGATGCAACTGGGATTTTTAGAGATTTCTGGTCTAAAAGATAGAGGATTAGAAACAGCACTTCTCTAGTATCTCTCAAAAAATGGTTATGTTCCAAACCCTTATTTTCCTTTCCTTTTTGTTTAATATAACCTCTGGCATCAAAGAATCCCACTGAAATTCTTGTAGTCTGTGTTACCCTGGTTAGATTAAACCTCAACAAGAATTTACATAAATGCATTATTTACACTATTTGAAACTAAATTATCAGCATGATTTGAACCGAGAAAGCTGTGAGTTTTGGAGCCAGTTGGCTTTTCCTGCTTAGATTTTACTGCAATCAGTAGCCAGGTGAGTGGCAGGAAGGAGCTTTACTTTTCTGTGTGTATACTAGGAACTTTGTCTTTCAAATAAAAAGGTGAGCCTTCAGAGTGCCTTAAATTTCAATGCAGACAAATATTCTGATGGAAGATGAAGCTTACCGTTCTTTAATGCCAAGACAATCTACTACACGACTTCAGGACGAAGTTTCACCCATAACAGTTATCCCATAATTAGTACTAGGGTTCTTGTCACTTACCATTGAAGTGGATTCTTTTGATCCTGAGAATGGTTGGTGATTTTCTCTCACAGCAGGGACTTCACCAGCTTACCCAGGCTGGGTTTTTGATAGGGTGCTAGAAGATGGGCAACCTAGCCTTGCCCTGTGGCTCTCTCTCCGAGCTGGATATTCTAGGTCTAGAAGTTGAATGGGAGCAGAAAAGACAACACATTCCCCTTCAATAAACAGGTGAAGTGGGGCCTGAACATACGTGTTTTAGACAGAGCCTTCTTAAGGAATGCTTTTTTCCCCTTCATTGGCATGCACTCTCTGAAGGTTTCAAGAATGAAAGAGAGCCTTACGTGTACTTCAAAGAATTTTCTTTAGCCTATACCTAAAATCCTGACACCTCAACCATCACAACACTTTCAGATGCTTTCAAGATGGAACTTCTCCTTTGCTTCTACTGGCAAACATACATCAATGAGTAAATCAAGTCAGCATTTCATTTCTCAGAACGCACAACTCCACCTCCACTTAAAGGAAAATTATTTTTATAGATTGGTGGGATATGGATACAGATACAAGCAATTTCTGGAATTATTTGCCTTTCTGAAACAGGTATCTGAAAAGTTTTTCTTCTGATGAACAGTTCAAGAGGCCAAAACTGAGATATAACCTACTACCAGAGGTAGACAATCCTCACTTTAGGTCAAGAGTGCCTCAAATCCTTCCGGATATGCTAAGTTTACATTATTTCAAGTCTCTGGTCAAGCTCGAACCATAGAAAAGTAATTTTCTGAACACAGTTCAACAACATTCTTATCAGGAATCAGGAGAAAAAACCGTATTATACCACACAACAATGGATCATTCCCCCACAAAAATGGCATCAGCACAGTATTTAATCTTGCTTTATCAGGCAAAAACCCACGTAAACCATCATGACGCAGCTCCACGAAAAAGTCAGATGCCAAACCAATGGCCTGTTGGTCCACGCAAAAGAACACCACAAAGTTCCAAAGTGTTTATTCAGGATCCAAGTTGAAGCTCTCCAATACCTACCCGTAAGGTTAAACCCCTGGTTTATGTTTCAAAAGCAGAATGCTTAAAACATTCAGATCAGGCTGTAGAACATTATACCTTAAAGAGAGAATGCAAGGAAGTAGCAAAGCAAAGCTTTACTGAATTCCTCACCCACATATCTCCGTTACTGCCAGGAAAAAAAGATCATGGTCTCCATGCTCATTATGTCCCCTAGGTGCCTTGTTAGAGGCTGCTGTCCAAGAGCAAGGTATTTTTCACTCACACACACACATTCACTCAGACATTTACCTTCATTCATACCAGTGTGCCACATAATCTGTTTTCAAACAGTAAGGACACCCACTAGGGATATACCAGCATTCAAGAGAAGATAGATATCGCACACATCTTCCTTGGGTGGTATTTTGTCCAAATACTAAGCTGATCAAAGCAGTAGTTAAGTTCAGATGCCACAGTCCACAACTTTGAGTAAGTATCTTCCATTTATAAATGAAGATACCAGAAGATACTGAAACAAGAATCAAAACCAGACTTACTGAGTCAGAACACACTACTTTGAGAGTCAGCTTAAAATTCGAGACATGATGTTAATACTTATAGTAAAAAAGAATACAGAAGAACCCTGTAACAGAAAAAAGCACACCATCTTCATTAACTACATTAAAATACAGAGTATTTACAAAGAAAGCAGTTAGCCAGAATCAGCTATGTAGACAGCTTAAAAATACCCCCCAAAAACCAAAATCTAACCAGCCAACCATTATCATGTTAGATGCAGAGCAGCTATTACCGTGTAGATTTGTATCACAAAGTCCTTTCAGAAAAGTGTAATTGTTTTTTTAGGTTGGTGAGGAGTCTTATTTCTTTGAAACACTATACATATACAACACTGACGTTCACTTATATCAAGTTTAGCAATTTTGGTTTTCTCCAATTTTTGCATTTTTTAAAGTGTAACCCCCACCAGGGTTCTGCTATTCATTTACAAAAATATCGTAATAAAATTTACAATAATAAAACTTCATTGCTACCCCTTCAGTTTCCCTTAATTTGTTTACATAAACATATCACCTGATTGGAAACATTCCAATCAAACCCAGCTTTTTGTATGTCTCAGTAGAGACACCTACAGAAATGCACAAGTACAGGTATATTTGTGCAGGAATTGACTATCTAGCAGGAACATCCAACTTAATACAGCCATTAATGAAGTATTCGTAATGATCACAAGAGACTGTATTTCACACACATTTTTTTAAAGCCACATAAAGTCTGGCTCCTGTTATAAATTATGCTCAGCCAACATAAATGCTTGTATTAAGAAAATAGTAATGGAATATATGTATTTTCTCTTACATAATTTCATTTATTCTACTGGGGTAACATAGTACTAAAATAATCTAGCTAATATTAGAATTACAGAACTAACTTCAGAACCAGGTAACACTGGGATGGATACTTTCTTGTTACTTAGGACCATAAAGTGGTCAGACTCAAGCTCCTGAAGTCTGTGGTAGGGAAAAAAGGAGACTGAGCTCCAGTCAACACAACCAAGAGCGTAGCAGTTATAAAGCACATCACACAGGACAAAGAATAGCGAGAAGAAGTGGAGGATGTGCAATTCTTAGGCTACTCCTACAATTCAAAAGCTTTTCTGCATTTCCAAAAGCTACCTTATAATCACTGTTGGAGAATTTATGGCCCACAAGAAAAGAAGTCTTTACAAAGAACAGCCCAAATCAGAACCTTGCTCTCCCTTCCAGAGAGGAAGAAGTGCCCAAGATCCCGATACTTATGGGCCAACTCAAAATAATAAAAAATTGTTAAGTAGGTAGAAGCAATAAGGTTCAAAGCCCTGTAACCCAGAATTATAACCAGAAGTAAAAATGGGTATTATGAGTCTTATGAGCATAGATGAATCCTCTTAAGTCCATCTCTTCAGGGAGCAAATATGAAGACAGAAAAATTTACTCCTTCATGTCCAGAGCAACAGTGGTAGATTAGAAAAAAATTAATACTGCACAGAGAGACGATGCATAATTATACAATAAATAGTCACTTAATGGACAAAAATTACTCTATACATACAAAGACACCTGGACATCATGCCACTTTCTCAAGAACATATGCATATATATGCAAGTACATACGTGTGCCTTTGTACGTATACACATCGCCAAAACACAGAAATCCACTTTGTTAAGTACCGAACAGCAGAAATACTACCATACTTCAGAAGAGTGCTTTCTTAAGCCTCAACTTACCTCATGGAGTCACAAACTGGTACTTTTATTTTGGTCATGTGGTGGCATTCTTCTCCCTTCCCTAAACTCATAAGCAATGATGCACTGAGTTGAAAAACAAAAAATGTTGTTGCAAAGTGAGCTAGACAAATTAGATACTTACTTATCAAAGCTATCACTATATTTTATGAAGCTCTCCAATTTTTCCTTGGCGTATTCTACCACATCTGAATGAAGCTCTATTCCATGATTTATCCCAAAAGGCCCTGTAAATAAAAACAGCATGGTGTTTTTTGTGCTTGTTTTTTTTTTTTTTTCTTTAACCATAGCAAAACTGCATGGAACAGCACTATACTTTTCATCTGTGAAAACACACAAAACCGAAATCTACCAACACTGCTAGACAGTTATTTTTTGTATTTGCATTACCAGTGCTTAAGACGACGGTAAAAGGCCAAAGGTTCACTCAAAAAACGGGGACAAAACTGTGGAAAAACAATTTTATGGAATGAATTTTCTTCATAAGCATGCAGAAAATGAAAAAAACATTGACTACCCTGAAGTCAGTCTGTGCAAATTCTTTTTCAACACGTTACTTACTTGGAATACAACAATTAAAAAAATTTAGTCTGTATTTTGTTATTTAAATTTTTAAGCTTTCTTATGGCAAAACTTTCATTTTGACAATTCAGAGATTAGATATTATATCCCTTAGCCACATCTGCTCTTCTATTTTGCAGGTTGCAAAGTCAGAAGACTGCTTCTGATTTACTTATAAATAATTAGTTTCCATCTAGAATGTTGTGGTCATTCATCACAATCACAACACTGCTTTCCTGTGATCCAATCCAAGTAAATTCCAAGTAAATCTGTGTGCCAAAAGTTAATGCTATTTTTCAGTTTCAAGAAGAAATCATGAGACAGTATTATGAGGATTATCCACATCAGGAAGGAATCTGAATCAGAGAGTCACATTTGCTGTGAGGATTCTAAATTTAACGTGCACTCATAGCCCAGGGACTTTAGCCATTGGAGCATAGAATTGGAAAAGGGAGAGAAAGGGGGAAGAAGGGAAAGTAAACATCAATAAGATTAGACAAAACTTATATTTATATCCTCTACTGCATTCTAAATCTTTCCTAAATATTTAGCTCAATGATGTTACTCCAATGTAACAATTCAATTTGTCTTTTCTAGGACACGGATTAACAAAACAGACCTAGGGTTAGTAAGAGAGGTTTCATTTTACTGCAAGAAAAATATTGCATATGCCATTAAGGTGACCAATAACTGCAATTCTTAAAATAGTTTAGAACATTTTCTACCAGGTGAAATAACAGCAATCCACTAGGTTACCACAGGCAGTGTTTGTAAGATCTCTCTCACTGCAGGCAAGAGCTGGGTGTCATTCAAGGGACGTTCTTAGAACTTGAGAAAACATGTATGACATTCCATGTAAATTTAATTTATTATTGCTCACATTAAAAAAGTACTGGCATAGGAAATCCCTTCCTAGTGGCTTATTGTTTTCTTGTACTTTAAGAGGCAATGATGTTTCTAACAGCTCTACAGTATGCAGCTGCACTCAATTTACATTTTCTTTACTTAAAAATTGCCATTCCTTCAATCTTAGCATTTAAAAGATGCATCAACATCACCTGTCCAAAAATTCACATGTATATACCTTCTGGTAGTTCATTTTGAAAACAAAGAACTAAAAAATCCTGTAAATGTCAATTGCTCCAAAAGCTTAAAATTAAATCTATGAAAGAGGAACAGTACTCCATCATCATACATCACAGTATCCATAATTTGAACAGAATGATGAGAAACATGCTCTCTTCTTTCATTGGGAAAGCCACAGCTGTACACTTAGCAGAGTAAGCTATTCTAAAATCATGAAACCAACTTCTCTACTATTCTCTGAAATCAACTGGCCTCTTCCAGCACAAGTTGGCAATTCCACCACCTACTCTGAACTTCGTTTACATTTTAACAGCATCAGCAGCAGTTAATTTAGTCTGTATAGGCTGGGGTGTACGTGTGTCTTTTTAGTATGCTGCTATACTTGGAAGTGATTACCAGTTTCAAATTATTTGATAATTTAACCTAGTCATTTTGACACCACCAATGTGGCAGAAATACTGCTCAGTACATTGTCCAATGGAAAGACACCCAACTACTGTCAAAACCCACATGGTTCTCTGTTGCTTACTGCAGTGTACACTGAAATTGGTTTGAAAAATGTGAGCTTTTAAAAATATATATGGTTTATTTGTCAGGAAACTACATCTGTATATTTTTCTTTGTTAAAACAGCTGTTCCCTGGCCTAAAACAAACACAGAAGTAAAATGATTATACACGTAACTAATTTTATCAGGAGCTGCGTAAGAAAATAAAGGCATAAAAATTGCATTTATACTTCCTATGCCTCAGCCTACAACTCAAAACACATTGCAGCACTAAGCAGCTTTTGGTGACAGGATACAGCACTACAGAAACATGGGAAGTCTCCTTCTGTAAGTAGCTGAGCAGTTGCTGCTTCAGGCTGCTCAGCCCTCCTAGGGAATATTAGCACTTGAGTTGCCTTTGTGGGAACATCTGCAGGGCAACTGTGCTCCTCAGGGGCTGTCAGCCAATCTCACCCTCTGCAAGAGACAAGTCTTCTCCTGCTTAATTTCTTCAACTCTGCATATACTATTCCGAAGATCAGGAATTCTGCTTGATAAGGAGAGGTCAAACTGAGGAGGATTCAACAGCCAACCAACAGTCACTCAAAACTGGTTAGATAAATACACAGATACAAGCACAATATACATAAGCAAGAGCAATATACATTATTTTTTTTCCAGCAGTTAAGAAAGAATAATGAAATAACAAAGCTTCCCACAAGACAAATAAATTAATGCCATTACTCACTACACTGAAGAAATATTTTAGAGAAAAAAATGCAGCAATTTTTCCTAATTGGTTTAGTACTGAGCTTAAAATATTACAATCTAATTTAAAATAGCTACTCTCAAACAGAAACACATTGAAAGAGGGCAAAGCAACACTCTACAAGCGTAGATATCTTTATTATATTTTATTTTTACCTGTGAATGAACATAATTCCTGTTTCCACAAAACAGTGGAACTTGTTGAATTTATTAGTATTAACTGGAACAAAAGATACTGCTAGAGATACCAACAAATGGCATTTGTTATGCACTATTAGGTATAATTTCTGCTCTTAAATAAATAAGAATGTCAGAAAGTAACTAACTGAAAAACTAACAAACCAACTCCTGACTGTTTATAAATAAATATAAGCAAAATCTGTGTATTACTTGTCAGCAAGGTTTCTGCAACCAAAGAAAAACTGCATGTAACATGGTCAATAAAATTATATCTATGAAAGTTATGTATTAAAATAACTGCAGTTTTTCTATGTAATGAAATTAATTTGTAAAAAAAAATTATTTGTTAGTGCATATGCTCTGTAGTCTAAACACTGGGGATAGAAGAAAATTTAAAGTACTTTTCTCTCTAGGTTTTTACATTTAAATTTAGACAACAATATTTAATTACATCTTTTTTCATAGAGGAAATGTATTTGGAAACAGAAGAAAAACCACAGTGCTACTCTGTTAAAGCAGTTTTGAAAATCTACAGATCTACAGCCAGATTAAACATCTTATCAGTCTACATCCCTGAATTTTCTCACTAATAAAATTATTCAATAAATATATTTTAAAAAGAATGTTTGCACACTGATTCAGATTTATTTTTCAATTAAGTTTCTTCAAGAGAAATTAGCCTTTACAATTTAGATTTTTCTTTCCACAAAGATCAAACCAGTAACCTAGAGTGAAGGCATAAACAGGATGCAAATGCAGACTGAAATTCTAGTCTTCAACAATTTTTCCACTGTACCTTTCCCTTTTAAGCAACAAAAGGACTGTTTTGTTTCAAATGACAATTTCAGACTAGAGAAAGAAGGAAGAATTGCCACTTCCAAAAAAATCCCATGAAATGCCACTGAACTACACGTGCCAGTGAACTGTTCATAAATATTTTAACAACACATCTCAAAGAGCCAGCCTTAAGTATAGTATTGTCATTTTTAAATAAGTTTTACAGGGCTTGCACCATCTTCTAAAAATATGCAAACACATTAAATGAACACACTCAAATAAAAACATTCAGGTTACCTAATATTAATCCCACCATTGTACTCAAGTATCCGGTTCCACTACCCAGATTTAGAAAAGACAATCCAGGCTGAAGCTTCAGTGCTTCCATGACTTCAGAATAAATGCAAGGTGCTGACAAGTGTATATTTCCATGCTTCCAGGCCAAGTCTTTATAAGCATTGTCCCTGTATCCTTCCAGATAATAATCACCACGATCAATGGCTCTGAAGGCTTGTTCGACACTTTCAGTGCGAATGTACTGAGCTTCTTTCAAGTTATCAATTAAGTCATCGTTGTCTTCTCCAGCACTCACAGCTCCTCCCATGCTGAATTTCTATGATAATTCAATTAGTTTGCAAAATACATTAGGAGGAGAGTTTTCCCAAAAATATATGTATGTAACGGAGTCTCAGTTCTTCTTTCAGAAGTACATCACAAACGAATCCTGAAAAACAGATATGTTTAGATTACTTGAGTTTCAAAAGACAAACAAATCAACAACTACAAGCAGGTGATGAAGTAGGTAATATTGGATAACTTTGTGAAGCAGAACTATTAAGAGTCGGGAACTAGTATTTAATCAAAATTCTGCCCCTCAGATTTTAACTCAAGCCAGTGTTTCTGGCCTTAGTCAGAAACATACCTTATCCTTAATATGTCATCATGGGCTGTCTACATTATGTAAACTCTAATGCTGCACTGCTTGCTAAACACTGAAAGCACTACTGTGCTAAGAACCTATCACCCATGTTATATATTTGAGGGGGCAACAGATGGGATAGCAACTGGCTTTGGTCTAGCTCGAGTCTCATCCTCGGAACTAAATGTCCAACAGCAGCTGGAGCATGTACCAACTTAGTTTATTTTGAAAGGAACTGGGTTCACATGCTCTAAGAACCCCCCAGTATGCAGTCGTGTCCAGGAGATGATTTTCCGATGTTCACTTTTGAGTTGAATCAGAATTCTACAGCAGATACAATGGCACACTGCTGTTCTGGAATCAAAACAGGAAACCTTTAGAAGTATCTGAGCTCCTCCTAATGCCTGCCATATTCACTAGAGGAATACAAATTCCTTAAGTACCCGGAAGTTTTCAACAGCTTGTCAGCTCATAAGCGTAATTCTACACCCCATATTAACCTCAAAATCCTTCAGATCTGTATTTTATCCGCACTGACTACATTATTAATTACTAACCTCATCAATTGCAGATGTCAACATTTTTAATGTCGCATGAGTTACCAGTAAAATAGCAACAGAAGACTAAGAGAAAACAAAGAAGTTTAATCCACCACTTCTAGATGAATACAGTACCTAGTGAGCTAGTTGTTATCAGTAACTGAATGTCAGCTCAGATAGCCAAGAGAAGAGAAAGGCAATCATGAATCTTGTTACACATTCTAGCTAACCTAGACAACAAATAAACCCCAAACAAACCCCAAACCAATGACACACTCACCCCTGTCTCTTTAACAGCATTGCCAAGTATCACGTTTTAAAAGATTCCACCTGCCACTTCAAACAAGCATTTTTCTTTTTTGAAAATATGAAGGTCATCTTTCATCTGAGAACACTCCAACACAATTCAGCAAATTCCTATTTTGCACATGCCTATCTGCACATATTCATGTCAGGAATTCATAAATACAACCCAAATGCCTATGGTCACTTAACAGAATGAAGCTGGTTCTTAAGTTAATGTTGTGGGGATAACTGCAATACAGGTTTTATGGTTAAATACTTTAAATGAAGAACCTTCTTAGAACACCTTTAAAAGGTCTCTGTCAAAACAGAACTAACAAACCTTTCCATAATACTGAATAGAAACATCCAGAAACTTATAAGCATATCTAGATTTGTTTTTTCCTGCCACTGCAACATTAAAAAAAGACTTCTGGAGTTTGAACCTGTCCTGGTTTCTGCTAGAATCAAGTTAGTTTTGTTCTTAGAAGCTGGTATATTGTTAGTGTTTTGAATTCAGTATGAGAAAAATGTTGGTAACACTTCAGTTTAGTTGTTGCTCAGTAGTGTTAACCCTAAGCCGAGGACTTTGCCATCTGCCACACTCTGCCACTGAGCAGGTGCACAAGAAGCTGGGAGGGAGCATGGCCAGGACAGCTGACCTAAACTGGCCAAAGAGATATTCCATACCGTAGGGTGTCATACCCAGTATGGGGATGGCAGATTACTGGGGGCAGATTACTGGGGAGGGGGTGGAATGCTGAAGGCTGCTAAAGCCCTGGTAAAATCATGGGTGAAACATGACTGTTTACCACTCAGCTGCATGCTTCCCTCTGAAGCAATTCTTACTGATATTCTGGACTGGGGAGAGGTAAAAAGTCACCAGGTGCAATTACCAACCGGAAGGAAAACCTTTGATTAAAGTAGAAAAGCCACACTTCTCAACACTCTAGTGTTCCACACCAGAATAAGTAAGTACGCATGTGCTCACTTGCACAGGAACATTCCTTTCTACTTGTGAAAAAACTAGGGGTCGATTTAGACAGAAGATATGAAACCTGAGGGAGGCTTTTTCTAAGTATAGTGTATAAAAATATTCCAGCCCTACTTGCATCACACCTGAAAATTCAATGAATCAAAGGATTCTGCAGTTAAATAACCTACAGTGACTAAAGCAATAGTTTTTGCCATTCTTTAACAATACAAAGTTCATGATTATCTTGAGATATGTTTGGAAATAATTTTAACTACAACTGCAAAGGTTAAGAACTGAGTTTCCTGAAGACTGTTACAATTTGAGAAACAGGAATGTCGCTTCCAGCTCTTCCTGCGGGGTGCATCCACTACTTCGCACCAGCAGATGGAGAACTTCGCTCGCCATCAGCACTGCGGCAGCAAACACAGAGCCCTCGGACGGGAAAATGCTGCTCTTCCGAAGTAAAGCTTTAGTATTTCCATCAATAAGCGTCTTCACTAGTTTCACACAACATTTATTTCCCGTATATGGCATTTTCTATTTTTCAATACAATCACAATGCCAAAACCTGATTTTTTTTTTTTTTCAGGTATTCAGTAATTTCGTATCTTGGGATTACATGACAGCTCAAGGTATTGCAGTACCACAGAACTTGCTACTGATGACACCCTCCAAGCATTTCACCTTCTGGTTATCACACAGAATCTCAAAGGCAAGAACAGAGAAGGTGTGGTAGACAGTATGACATTGTGGGAAGTAGGGGAGAAAAGATAGAAGGCCTTCTCTAAGAGGATGCCTGCGCAGATGAACAGTGGCTATTTGGTAGTGCAGTTGAATGTTACATCTTATTCTGGATACACTGCTCCTGTCTGAAGGAGGTGACGTTAGGTAGATTACAGTGATATTGTTTGCTTTTTGGATATCTTGCTTTTGGTTTGCTTTCATTAATCAACTATGGTGCTCTACTCTGGACTCTACAGCTACAGGTAGTAGAAAGTATTTTTGTTCAAAAACAAAAAATGCCCTAAGAAGTTAAGGAAATAGATCTTTTCATGAAAAGTGACCTCCTGTACTTTTTTCCCCACTTTCCTCCAATGCTTTTATATTTGAAAGCTTTTGCCTTATGAAAGTAAAATTATTTCTAACAGAGATGACAGATTTTGAACACACAAAATAAAAACACCTCAGAAGCCATTTTAGCACAGCTTAAGAAAAACAGCAACTTAGTTAAATCTCCCTTGTGACAGCTGACCCAGGACCAAGATAAAGACAGCAGGGCATATGATGATAAAACCTTCTACACAGCTGCAAAACTCACCAAAAACATCCTGTAAAGCTCACTGATACTAAAAGTGAAACACACGCAGTTCACAAAGAGCACATGCAACATTCTGATGCCTACCAAGAAGTGTAGCAATTTCACAAAAAATAAAAAGGTGCATAAAGTTAACAAAATGCAGCTATTGCCTTTAGGCTTAGGAATCTGTCGAATACAGAAGAAATTGTAGTTTAGGAGTTAAAATTTCAATATAGTCTTGATTAAAAACTTCATTCGCTTATTAAAACCAACTACAGTTAAAACAATCTCCGCTTCTTGTTCCACACAACTCATGAATTTATTTTCACAAGTTGGAACACTATCTTGAAGTTTCTAATATTCACAATAAAAATGAAATAACACACTTTCCTATTACGTAACAATCCACACAAATGCACCTCTGACCCATTTCTGACCTAATCTGTAGCAAATTTCACTGACATTCCCTATCATAAGTAGTTTCTGAGGGTTCTTGTGTTGACTTTTTTTTAATACTGTCACATTAATCGAACAATTCTTTGGCTATGTGGCTAAGAAATGCTAACAATCTGAGTGAATTTTAATTCTTCACCATCTTACAAGCTAAGCAGACCTCTTACCTGGTAAATTAATAACCAAGTGCAGCAAGGTTCACTAAGGGGTTTTTTGCTAGCTCTCAAAGGGACACAAGTTTTGCACGTTTCAGAATTTTTACAAATACATTTGCACTTCAAGTTAATTCCTTAAGTCACTAAGGACTTGCACACACTCCTAAATACAGTTTAAATACCATGCTAGCAAGGTATCCAGTTAATTTGACAGAAAAAACCTACATAGTTAAATACATACAATGTCAAGTATCTTACAAATTTAGTATCTTGTAATACTGACACATCCGGACTCCAAATAGCTGACTCCTGAGAAATACATATTATTTGAGCTTATTTACTTGATTCTTATTTTGTTTCAAAAAATGAAAAATACAAGAAAATATAATAAATGGAATAAGCCTTATTTCAAGTCTCCTCTTCAGAACTATTTTCACTAAGATATCAGCTTGGAGCAATACAACCCAAACGTGAGTGTGACACATTACTTTAAACTCATAATGGAATACAACATTACTCGGTCAATCTTCCTTCTTTCCTGTGAGGGAGAAAAGACAACTATAAACCACTGAGTTGCACAGTAATATTACAGATCAGCTGTTGAGTTTCCCCAGAAAGGAATATTCTGTGACTGGCAACAGAAGGGAATTAACCATGAATGCACCTAAGTGCCTGAAACACTTTAGTCCACTCCACAGTTTCAGTTTACTCATGGCAAAAATCAGCAACATTGCTCTGATCAGCAGAGATTTAGAATTCTGCAGGCCACCAATCCATTGTTAGACCTACTTATTTTGGTTCCGACTCAATTCGTGACATTCATGACACTCCTGCAGCTGTTATGATCTCAAGATCATGTTTTGCCTGTCCTTGTCCCATTCAGCAACTCCTACAACCACAGGTCTCCATTTTTAGTTTAGCTTCACTTTGTCTCCCGGGTATAGTAACAGTAACTCACACAAGGAAATTCAACCCCAAACTGCAGAACTGAGTTTAAGACTTCAGCGGGAGCTATCAAAAAACCCAGAATGATTGATTATGATCTGAAAGAAAAAGAAAAATTCTAATATTAACTTCACCAGCAAAGGCTAGTGAAAACTAAAATATGAACTGCATGCTGGAGGTAACTGTATTAGGTGAATACAAAAATAAGAATTGAATGTGGGACACAGAGGTATTTCAGAAAGAAGTCTTTACCAACACTTTTTTAAATTGTTTTTATACCCACACCTTGCTGCTAAACCGATACTAAAGGTAACAAACAGTCCAAGCACTTTGGAAAAACAGCTACTTGAACTGCCTTCTCTTCCACAGCGATTTGTTTTGTCACTCCAAACAGTTATGAAAGAAGAAAAACTGTTTTTTTCAGAATATACTAACATACTACCGATGCATTAAGGAAAACTCTTTTGAAAACACTGTACATTTCAGAAGTCCATACTCTAGACTCATCTAACTTAACATTCACTCCTAACCTACTGTTCAGTAGATCACTTCAAAAAGCACTTCAAGTTAAACAGAAGCAAGTACAAAAACAACTGCAGTCAGCTCTCCAATGCAATGCACTCCACAAAGCATACTCTGAGGTTCTTTGCAATATAGCAATGGAACAAAGAACAGACCTCAGGATTAGTGTTAAGTCAAATGCATGTAAACAGTTACAACTACTGACTTAACCTGAATTGCATTGACCTACTTGAGCAGAAAATGTTTGTCAAGTCTGATGTAAGCTTAAGCCCTGATCTTCCTGTTCAGGCTATCAACAGCTGTTTATACAAGATTCCAGGTATGTGCCTGCTCCCACTCTTCCTCCACTTCCAGTCACCTGAAGACACCAAACAACATACATGGGACTGTATTTCTCTCAAAAGAGGCACTGAAGCTTATGGAACTCCACAACTGTATGAGCAGGGACAAGCATATCAGTGCATGATCAAATGACTTTAACCTTGGAAGTTACACAAGGGCGTAATTTTAGACCAACTTTGCTGAGTATCTACTGAACTTTTTTTCTTTAATTTGATATATTTTACTTCAAGTTCCTGTGAACTGTAATAAAGCAACACAGAATTCTGTTGGTGGTTGTTTTTTTTCCTTCTTTGGACTAGGATACATTTCTTCCTTGGTCTATGCCTTCTCCTATACTGAATTTGTTTTTCTATCTGAAATTCTACCTACCCTAGGACAGAATGCTAAAAGGAGCATTTTTTGTACATTATTGCTATATGCCACACCAGTTTTCAGGTATGCCGATAAAGACTTCAAAATTCATTACCATTTATTACAAAGCAAAGGAAACAACCCTATATATTTCCTGGACGGAATTTTTAACGCTTAGCTTAACCCCACATTTCACTTAGTTCTCCTAACTACTTAAAATCTGGGCAACCAAAAAATTTTTGCAAAGCTGAGCCTCTGAGCCTTCAGAAGCAGTTACTTCTTAAAACACAGACTCATTAATTGCTAGTAAAGAGTATCTACCGGTCATCTGAACAAAATTATTTCCCCCACACACCTCCCATGCACATGAGAGTGTGCATACCTACAAGCATTTCAAATCTAGTCACTCATGGTACAAAAAGTTTTAGATTGGCACCAAGCACAGAAACACTTCCTTCTCTTAGAAGGATTTGCTAGTATTTAATTTCACAGTAAGTTTTAGTTTAGCCAGCATCTGCCATAAGTACTTTGTTAAGAAACATTATTTTTAAAATGAAAAAGCCTCCATGCATGAGAGGCTGATGAGATGACTAAGAGCTCTGAAATTTCCTGATTAACCTGTCTTTGCAAAAGTCTCATGAGACTTTAAGTATGTGACATTACCACCTGTTCAGAAGACATCAGTTTGTCTGGCATAAAGACTTTGTCTACTACTAATATACAGCATTAATAACCAGTTGTTGCTCAGTCCCAGAGTCAGCTTCTCCTCATAATCAGAAGCAGATGACCAGAAGTGCTGTTAAGAAAATAGCCTCCTAAGTGCTCCAAAAATCATTTTTCAAAGCAGCAAGATGCTGCTGGATAGTACCATCAGAAAAAAAACACACCAAAGATCTAAAATTTGTTGTGTGTCAGTTCAGTGATAAGAGTCTACTAGATTAAAAAAAAATTCTAAGTTATTGCGATGATAACTTGTAACGAGAGTCTGAATACGTGATTGACAATGGTAAGAGCCAACGTCTATGGAAGTGTGTGATGTGGTCTGAGCAGCAGAACTACCCACTTCCTGGCAGCAGTACCTGATCAGAACAGCATGACATGTTTTTTTCACAGTATGCAGTGGGAAACTATCAACAAAATAATAATTGCCAGTCTGTTGCTTGCCATTAGAGTTCAGCTACAGGCAAACTGGTGATTAGATCTCGAAGGCTGTATGTATACCTTTATGACTGAATGAACACTATCTCTGCCCAGATTCTGTGTACCCTGTAGTATCCCATCAATTACAGATTTCAAAACAACTAATACTGCTTCTCTACCCACACCAGTCCAAAATATTTCCTATTGCTTGTTTGTAAGATACTGAATAAAATGCCCTCATATCTGGGGAGCCCAAGATGACTTACTGACTTGTCAAAGCTCCACTAGAAGATCTCATAAGCAAAGGATATCAGTTTAACCCAATGTCTAACACGTAGAAGATCCCCTATCCTTCCTGTGACACCAGTGTCCATGACAGAACCTGGCAGTCCTCTTATAGCACACTTTGTAAAGGTCTCAGGTCCTGAGAGGTGTGCCTAAAGCTCTGCCTATTTCCAGGATACTGCTATTTTTAGTCTGTCCAGTATAAAGTAGCTGAAGAGTACTGCTGCATCACGGACTGGCTGGGAGAAAGGGGAAAGATGAGAAGCTTCTCAAGAGGGCCTAACAGACCCAAGGAAAGAGGAGGTACCAGGTAACAGCAGTTTGCTCACTGGCAAGACTAAAATGTCAGGACTTCATATGACAGATATGAATCTATGATGATTAATACATACAGGTGTCTGATATTCACCGAGTCTGTTTCATGCACCTGTTTTTCAGAAGAGAAACTGCTGTCCATGCACATATTTTACAGGAATTAGTGAGCTACAGAATGACCAGCCTGCAAAAACTCATTGCCACTCTACAGAGCTTTGTAGTAGAGTATTTAACAGAGTATTCGTTTTAAGCATGTTCATATAAGCCATATTTGTCAAACATTAAGAATTAGAAGAGCTGTAGAGTAAGGTATAAAAAGAACTAGTTCTGGTACATCTAATCATGTTCAGTCTGAAAAGGCAAAAGGCATAAAAGTGACACAAACCTTTCTGCAAATTTTAACATTACTGTGAACACTTGCCAACTAAGAGACCTTGATACATATATATATATATCAAGAACAAGCCAAATACTCAGTTTTAAAATGAAACCTGTTTCTCTTCAAGAAAGAAAATGCTTAATAATTTAGTTTGTTGTGACCAGAACATAACAAACCACAGGAAAATGATGCTCCTTTACTTTCAATATCACTTGAAGAGAGTAACCAGTAAGAACAGCAGACTGGGGAAGGAGAATCTTCTTTTATAATAAAATACAAAGCAGGTTTTGTACAAGAACTGAAACATATTTTCCTAACCTTTTACCATAAAAGTTATAGCTCTTAAACAAATCAAGTCACACTTTATATAACTCTGAGTAAGCAAAATGTGGCCTGTGACAAAATATTCACTATTTCAGCCACTGCTGAAGTTCAAAAACTTATTGCACATAAACATTTCAAGTTATTTAAATAACTCACTTCCAGCAGCAACAGAATAACATATGCCTGTTGCCTTTAGCAAAAGAAAATAGAAATGAGGTCAAGTATAAAAATAGAAGATAGTTGCATTCCTGACACTTGAAACCTCATCATAGAGTTATGCATTTACTTCAGCCTCTACAAAAAAAACCACAGACTCAATTAAAAACACAAATATCAATCAACTTTACCAAGCTCCAAGCACACTAAAACGTTGGCGTTTCTAATCTTTAGAAACACATCTAAGAGCATTGAAATAGCATGCAATAATCACAGCACATACAATTCTAAATACTTTGTTGTTTACTTTCACAGTCTGAGAATCTCAACTTTTATTATACACTCTCCTCTTACAAGATGCTAAATAAATACAATTTAAGGAAAAATAGGTCCTAATCCTTTCTGCTTGATTCTTAAAATAGTCCAGTGCAATACAATAGTATGTTTGGAGAAGTTACTTTATTACTTAGGCCTGTAATTCTCAAGAGGGAAGAATAAGTACAGCCCACTCCTGTTTCCTTCTTCTCTTCCCCAGAACCATGACACAAAATTCTTTCACCGATGAAATCTTCCAAAAGCATCACACTGGATTCACCCTTTTTTTCAAATGTAACTTGTTTACTAACCCATGCACATTAAGAGTTACTTTTACCTTGTCTAAGAAAGCAGTGGATATCTAAATTGAACCTTTCTTCTTTTTAATCCCCAAATCCTGGTTATCTCCAAAAGCTTTACACTTTAAGGATCCATATCATAATCTGTCTTATTTTCCATAAACCCATAAATAGCACAACCTAAAATGCCTTTGTCCATAAATCTCTATTAAGATGTCCAATGCTTACTTTATTTAAAAAGAGATCAACTATCCCTTCATGGTTCTTACCAAAAGAGAGTGATGCTTTATCGAGACTTTCGAAATGTACAAATCAAGTATGAACTAAATCTACTTTAAAAATCTTTTAAAAGTCTCTAGTCATCTGGGGGGAAGGGAGGTGGGTGGAAATCAGCATTTTAGTTTAAAATGTAAAAGGATACAGCATTAATATTGTTATCAAAGCCTTTTCCACAAAGCTTCATGCAAACATTCTATCATTCTCCCTACTTTGAGGTAATGTTTCCAACTACTGCTTTCATAACAGTACCACTTTAATTTACACCTGTGACCAGCCAGCAACTTCTACCTTAAATTTTCCAGTGGGCTTGCAAATGATTAAACAGATCATTTGCCTGCACATATCAAAGTTCACCCTACTGGGTTATGCGATAGAAAACTATTCTGCACACAGACAAAGGAGCAGAGAGCTAAGCCTATGTCTGAGGGAAAACCACATGAATACCCTGATCCAGGCTATCACAGAAGATCCATCGGCTCTATCCGCACACCCACCACCACTGGGCCTCTCCAAGGCACTTCTCAGATTGTGACTCTTACAAAGGCTAGAAGAGTTACCATGGGGTGCAGGGGAAAGGAACTTGGGGATTGCAGATCCGGTGAGAGGATGTTTAGGGGAAGAACCAAAGGTGGGAAAAGTGAGGGATCACAGCGTCTAGAGGACAAACAAGCATGGGAAAGCCAGGGCTATGATAACTAGAGAGAGAGGTCACCTGTGAGCAGTCTGCAGGTCTGTATGTGTGTTCAGCTGTGCTCTGCCTGTCCTGACCATTAATTTCTTTTCTTAACTCTTTCTGGACCTCTGTTCAGTGCCCCCGGTACATGACGTGGAGTCAGGTCACAGGGGTGCCTGTGGGTCTCTGGTGCCAGGAAAGGAGAGGGTGAACTTCTGTGGGTCAGGGTGTCATCGCAGGGAGTACCAAACTGTGCTAGCCAGCAAACTGGCAGAGTGGCCTGGGAACCCGGGACAGGACAGACTGTCTGAGCGAGGCAACTGAAGGAGCTGGCTGATAAAGGAACAAGGGCAAGTCCAAGTGAGCTGCTGGAGAATTGTAGGGTTTGGGATTGGCGGCTGAGCACGTGCATGTGTGTAAGAGGCAATGGGGCATAAATGGACCAAAGGGCCAATTCCAGGGTAGAACAAATGCCTCAACCCAGTAACTGGAAAGAATCATAATATATATGCACATGTGTTGGCAAACGTTCAGCGTGGCCATCCAGAAAGAGCAACAGGATAAGGCCATTGGTGCTGTTTGTGCTTGCATTAGTGCTGCCTTCTGTGTTGGTGTGGTGGCCAACTAGGTATTTATATATGTACATGCTGAATACATGTGTTTGTGTGCTACTGAGAATACGTGCTCAGCCTCACTACTCACTGGACCTGGGGCCATGTACACCTAAACTAAAAACTAGCAATACTTGAACAAAACCCCTTACAGGCCTTCCTTAAAAGCCAAAACTATCGTACATAAGCACATTCTTACCTTGAAAACATTTCTGAATTACTGTTTTTCTTTCTCTCCAGGTATGAATCAAATACGCCTCCAAAGTTATGATTTACTTACAGTACAAACAGTAAGGGAATCTGGAGCACTTGTGAAAGCTTCAATGACCATTTCAAGACATTCATACAAATATCTCAGCAAGACATCGAGGTTGAAAAACTTTTATCACTGTTTATATAGTAGCAGTGCACTTGCACAGCTTAAGTTAATCGTCATTCCCACCATCAGTTTTCTGCAGTCATACAAAGCACACGGTTTTCACCTGACAAAAGTGTAGTTTACAGATATAACACAAGAGGCTGCTACAATCACGTAACCTGATGTAGTTATATCACAGACATCTCCAGTTTATCCAGAGCATGCCAGAATAGAGAAGTCAAATTGTACACTGACTTTTTCTGACAACTGAATTACTTCAGGAAACTTGGCAGCAATGAGTCTTAGTCATAATGAATGCATAATTAACTGAAGCAAATAAGCAGAGACTAAGGCCTATGGGATTTTATAACATTGCAACTGTCAGCTCAGCAGAAGTCAAAGAAACTCAGCAACTCAACTTTTCTGTGTCCTTCCAGTTTCACTGACCTTCTGACCACAATAATGCCAGATTTAGTTTCTTGATGGAAGAACACAGCAAAGCTTAACAAACTGGACTACACTGAATGGAAAGAAAGCCACAGTTCATTCTGAAAAGGGTATAGGGGACAGTTTTGCAATAGACAGCTGGGTCACATGCTCCAGCAGAAGAAGAGCCAGCAAAACTCCATCTACCAGAATCCAACTACAAGAGTAAACAAGAACTTTATGAGCCTAACACAAAAAATTTTCAAATCAAAATAAAATCTGTTGATGGCAAAATGACGTCCCAGTAGAAATACTCACAGCATTCCTGACTATTTGAAGTTATGAGTACTGCAGAAACATTTGTCAAAATTAAGCATCTTCTTTAGAGAACTTTGGAGTTCATTTTTTCAGCAATACTAAATTGCATACAGTTCAGCCATACCTATCAAGCAAAAAAAATTGTGTTGAAAGTGATTACAGGATAGAGGCCCCTACAATCATCTCTTTCTTAACTTTGACATATAGACCATTACATAGCATAGTCATCCTGACTGGGTTGAGAATTATCACTCGGCTTTTTCTTTCATATGTTTGTTGAGAAAACCACATAGTAATTCCTGAATATCTGCTAAAAACATTTACTACAGAAATAATAAATTCTCAAAATAGTCATCACTTCTCATTTTCTCCCAACCACATGGTCCTAATTCCTCTTTCAATGTTAAAACAACCATTTATAGGAACAAGCTTTTTATTTGGGACAGGGATGTCACAGGCATATCAATTGCTGGATATAATTAACTAGCTATTACTACAAGCAATTCCAATTACTATCACTTCACTTATGGAAACCATTCATTGATGCAGGAATCTTTCCGGATAAGCAGTTTTTCTTTTTAAATATGAACAAATAATTAAGATGTGTCATCTCTGAGATATTCTCTTTGAAATTTAGTTCTCTTTCACTCCTGAATACAACTCATAGCAAATTCTCTCTGTTCTGCTTGAAGGATATATTATACTTTTGTAAGTTACATTCAGGAGTGCATGTACTGCTACATCTATAAAAACATTTGTGGACATCAGCTGGGGGGAAAAAAAAAAAAAAGTCTTCCCATTGACAGATGCCTCCTGTTAGAATACTATCCAGTATCACAAAGTTGTCACTACTCTTCCTGAAAATAGTTTTCATGACTACTTAATTTGCCATTAGAAATACACACCCCTCACTTAAGCCTTCAACAAGCCAATTGTAAAAAAAAGGGAGAAATAATTATGATTACTGACAGACTTAATAAGCTGTATCTATTTAGAAATCATTCAAAGAAAAGTTTTTGTAATAACAGCAAGCTTCTGATACTTGCTGTGTGACTCAGGAGCTCAAACACAGCCCTCCAGTGCTATATTAAGTGCTCGTACTGACTACAGGCCACTTGGCCTATGAAATGGCAACAGCTCTAAGTAACAAAACAGAAAACTCTTCTGCCTACATCCCGTCTTTGCTTCTCTGCAAATAAGGAAGAAAAGCTGCTCTTGTTGTGTCATTTAAGACTACTCTGAAAGGAAGACACCAGTTGGGACTACAAAACCAACCAGATAAAAGGCATCATTGGCCTGTTCAGTTTCTACACTGCCACAGAACTGGCTTGTTGTCCATGTGTTGGTTGTGCCTTTGTGTCTACAAACACACAGCATCTCAAGTGAAGCACGTATGTCAGCAACCAAGACAAAGGCTCTCTCTTCCCTAACTGCTCAGCTACCTCTACTCAAGATTTATCCTGTCTGCCTTTTTTTTTTTAAACTTCAAAGAATGTAGGCCTTCAGTAAATCCCATCTCATATCCAACAGCTCCTGCTGACAACTCAGATGCCCTATAGCATCTCCATATAAATGTCTTTCATTCAGGATTCAAAACATCCCATGTTGCTATCAAACCACTTGCTTTAAGCCTATTAGCTTCTAAATCTAATTTTAAAAAGTTTTGTTGGCAAATTCTGAATTGTTTCCTCAAACAAGTTTTTAAATATTAATTCCACTTGTATTTTACACCTTCGGGACACTTCGAGTCCAAATTCAGCATTAGTTTTCCAACTGTACACTGAGCAAATACTACTTTAAATGAAATGTGCTACTTGAGAGACATTCCAAAGATCAACTTTTATGTCACCTTAACAACACGCACAGAATCTTAAATATCCACTTGTTTGCAACTTATAGAACTCAGTATTCTGCACTTGTAACAAACAAGAACTTTATATCCTTTGCTAAACATTTTACAAAACAAAGTCAGAACTCCAAAATTAGCCTTCATTAAATGCATTTTCTAAGCACCAGGCTCCAAGTATTTGTCTGCCACAAGACAGTTTAATCCTGCTCCACAGTCACTTCCCCACTCTAGAAGTTCACCACGTGAGAATAAACCAGAATCTGTAGCCTGTGAGTAACCACAGAGACTCCCGATGTCACGCCTAAACTATTTTAGAGCTGTGGAGTTTGAGGGTTTGTCTTCTTTGTTTGTTTGTTTAAGTGCTCTGTGATAACCTCTAAACCAGTGTTTTCTCATCACAATAAAGGACAATTTATGTTTTTATGCTTCAGTTTAAAGCACTGAGAAATTAAGTCACATACCAATTGTAGTCACAAAGCACAAGTGATAAAGACCCTATAATTGTTTCCAGATACCGTTTCCAATCCTTTTTTCCTCACAGAAACAAGTTTCTTTGGACTGTCATTTTTAAACGCATCTCTGTTTTCAGTTTTACTTCTTCCTTTCAACATTTCCAATAAGCTTCTGATCAGACACAGATTTAGCAGTAATTCACACACATACATTCCATCAGGATTCCAAACTCCTCGAGATTAGTTAACGCCACTGTCAACTTTGGAGTTGCAACACTTTGAAACATCAAGTTGGCGTCATGTACCAGGACAAAATGGACAGAGAACGAAGACCACTGTTCTGAATGTCAGCCAACTATCCTTCAGTTCTGCAAAAGTTATCTTCATCATCCTAAGCTGCTACAAATTCTAGCCTTTCTTCAAGGACCAGAAGTCCAGTCCAAATTTCTTAAATAACATAGCAGCAGCAACTGCTTTAAGAGCTTGCATGAAGCAAGCCTGAAGGCTCTCATTAACATCCAGTGCACACAAACAAGTCCCAAAGGAATTGAAGCACAGTAGTTATTTCCTGATGCTTTCATATAATTAGATCCATAATATTTCATCATAACTACTACACTTCAGTCCCTAGAACTCTACAAATAATGCAGTGGAACAGTGTGATCACACTTCTACAAAGCAGATACTTTAAAAGAATTCTCCATTTAAAAAATCCAAGCTTGTTGGTTGGAGAAAATGAAGCATGTAGATCAACTTCTGACCTACTGGAAGACTCCCGGAGTGCTGCCTTAGGGCAGCCATATACCTGATTATTCATTTGCAAAACATGATTGCACATATATTCTACCCACTTCTGCTTTGAGGAATTTACATTCTAAGTAGGTAAAATAAATAATATTAAACAATGTCTGCATTCAAGAGTGCCAAGTGCTGTAGACTTCAAGGCACTTTTCTTATACAGAGAACTAATTAATCATCAGCTACAGAACATCACTTTTAGTTCAGCAGGGTAGAATAGCACATCTCTGTGACATTCTTGCTGAAAATGGGAACAAAGTAGGAAATAAAAAGGACACATGTAAAGACATTTCTCACTGAGAAACAATAACTGTATTCTCAGGTGTTTCTCACCATGCACCTGAGACTGGGATGAGCATTCCCATATGCTAACTATTTCAAAATTGCTTTTTAAGTATTTGTTATGGGGAATTTTTAAAACTCCTGACATAAATCTTTCTGGAACACTGCATGGAAGAATTATCTTGCCTAGTTTTGGAGTATCTTCGGGGGCAAAAAAAACCCCACGCCACTGTGTCCTGCTGTAGGAATTTCAAATTTTACCTTTGTGCTAATATCTTTCAAATTTGTCTGAAGAAAAAAAAAAAATATCACAGGCAACATGCTCTTTTAAGACTTTCACCTGCACTAGTATCAGGCCTAAGCCTACCTTTAGCTTCAGAGTACACCTGTCTCAAAAGCACTTCATGACTACAGAAACACAGACAAGTGACTGCTCTAGTATGGTCCAGCACAGGCATGGAAAACTACAATACATATCTGGCAGTCAGATCCTATTCTTATTCTCCTATTAGGCAGAATCGTCTTCAAAAGGAGATGCTGCAGCTTGGGGCAGTCACTGACAGGCAAATAGAAAACTAAGCAATAAAAATCACCAATCTGCCAATATCATGATTATAAAAATGGTGAGACTTCATAAATTTATAAACACTGCAAAATTGAAACTGGCTAGTCAAACATCTAAATCAAGTGACAACGCAGTCAGATTAGATGAAGAAAATCCAGAGAGAAGGCCAACTAGATAGGCAGAAATATTTTCACAAGAATTCTGGAAGAAAGATCAGAGATTACACAAGGAAGGAACCTAATCCTGCACAAGACAAAGTGATAAGGTTTGGCCACCCAGGACTGTTCAGCATTACATACTTTTTTCTGTTTCTGCTTCTGTCATCTCATTACATTCTCCTCACTGTAGACCTCCCAACAACATCCAATTGTTTTTTCTAGCATTTCTGAGGGACACTGACTGTTGTAAAGAACATCTGGCTAAGTGTCCATCTCCAAAGCCCTCATTGTGGTTCTCTGACCTCACTCATATACTTCTTACATGCCTATCATTATATTTATTCACCCCAAATCAGTTAAAATATCAACAGATCTTTCACACATTTTTCTACCTACACATCCAAAGTATTTTTCAAACTTTCCCAACAAATCAGGCAGGAGTTCTGCAGAAGACAGCTCCACTTATCCAAGCCTGACTCCTCCCAGAGATGGTCTACCCAGAGTAAGGTAATGATCCTGTTGGAGAAAAAAATGTATCACACATTATGATTAATTTACAAGCATAATGGATTAAGGTTACAAAGACATTCTTATAATACATGCTTGTAATTTATTAACTTTAGGCATTAGTTTTTTTGCATCTTGCATCTTAACAAGCCTTCTCTGCAACAGAGAGGTCACGTGGTCAAGAGGAATTGGGTATCTTCATTAATTCACTGAACTGCTGACTAGCCTTACCTGTGTCTTTTTTTGTGTGTGTGTATCAAAGTTTGTAGCTCATTATCAAAAGAAACCCTACCTCCTCACTAAAGTGTGCAGTTCAACTGTGCTTGACTTTTACTTGACAGGAGTGAAAAAATACCCACTAGAACAATAATTATGTGGCGCCCTGGCAAGTACTGCAAGGACACACAGGCATTCTCCACACACTGCAACAGTTCAGTACTTCCATCTCATCTTTCCTGCAGACCCTGAAGATGTTTTCGAATGAAGCCCTCACCTTTCGGCCACAGGTGGTTTTTGAGGTGTTTTTTGTTTTTTTTTCTTTTTTTTTTTTTTTATGACAGAGCTGTACAAAGCAGGCCCAGGCTGTTGATCCGAGTATCAAATAAATGCCAAGATTCCTTCCCCCTCTGCCCTCCCTTTCCCTTCCTCCAACTCCACTGCCAGCCGCTGACAACTGCGGAGGCAGGGGGAGGAGGGCGACGGCGGGGGACAGACAAGACCAGCATATGCACGGCAAAAGGCGGCCCGAGGTTTCGGGCCCAAGAGGAATCCCATTAACCGCAGACCGCGGCTCAGCTACAGGCAGACGTGACCCCAGGACGCCTCCCTGAAGAGATAACAACAAAGAAAACAGAGGGGCGGAGGTGGCTGCCCCGGAGCCAGTTCCTGCTCCTCCCCTTACGCTGTTCCCAACCAAAACAGAAACCACAATGTAAACAGAGGCAAAATGTGCGTTTATGGCAAAGCGGGGGGCAGAGCAGCCTTCTCCCTTTCCCCCGGCGGCTGCCAGGAATGCTGACCGACCGACTCACCCTGGCTTACGGGCGAAAACCGAAGTTATCGCGCATTTCACGCACTTTATTTATGTAAACAAAGTATTTTCCCCTCACTGCCGCCGCAACAACTCCTTTCCCGAAAAGAGAAATATCCTTCCTTAGCCCATGGGAAACAAAGCGTTGTCTCCTGCACCCCTCAAAGATGCCTCGGCCTGGAAGACGCAGCCCCTACAAGACTCTAAGGTTATAAAAGCTCGGCAGAAGGAAAAACAAAAACCAACCAAAAAAAAAAAAAAACCCACCCAAAACCAACCAAACAAAAAGAAAAACCACCAACCAACCAAAAAAAAACAAAAACCCCAAACGCAAGCTCCTGTTCTCACTGCATTTCCTCAAAAGAAAAAAGCATACCCACTGCCATCATGGGGGAAGAGGCAGGGCGCTGAGCTGCAGTGGGGGACGAGCAATGCCCTTACCTTGCCCCCACCCCCCGCTCCGCCTGGATCTGAAGGCTGGAACCTTCTCTCTTGTCCTCGCCCCCTCACCGCTGCCCCGGGCCCGCGACAGCTACACCAAACACCTTCCCCTCCTCCCAACCCTTTTTGGGCCAGG
>VXAY01007236.1:6767-35862 GCA_013399855.1 Oxyruncus cristatus | reverse complement strand
TGGGGGAGGGCGCGGGCCGGGGGCTCGGGGGCTCTGCGGTCCCGCCGCGGTGTCGGTGCGAGGGACGGGACAGGGGGCGGGGCCCGACAGCTGAGAGGATGTAAACAGAGCGTCACGTGACCCCGCCCCCCGCGCTCGAGGCCGCCGCGCGAGGCGAGGGAGAGCGAGCTGCGCCGTTCCGTCCCGGGCCCTGATTGGCCCCGCCGCGCCGCTGCCACAGCCAATGGGAGGTCAGCGCTCGCGGCGCTCGTCACCGGCCGCCCCGAGGGCGCGGGGGAGCCGCGTGCCGTCGCGGCGGGGCCCGGCCCGGCACGGGACCTGCTTCCAGACACCCCTTGCCGGGCTGGGCAGCCCTGGAACTCCCTGGAAATCCCTGCCGAATCCCGTGTCGCTACCGCCCACTTGTCTCCGTGGGCGGCTGAGGATGGAAAACGGGACCGTGCTGTCGCGCGGGAGGGCCGAGCCGCGGGGGGCGGAGCGGCGGCGGGGGACGCGCGGCTGCGCTGGAGGCCCGGATTGAAAAACATGCGCAAGGTGCCCCCGGTGCCCGCCCGAAACAGCTCCGCTCTCGTGTTTCTCCGGTGACCTGACGCGGTGTCTCTGCCGGGCCCTGTTGGTAGGGCCGCTTGCAGGGGGCGGCGGAAAGTTGCCTCCTCTGCACCGAGAAGGAAGGCTTCGGGTTTTGTTGTTGCCGATGCTCTCTGAAAGATAGTTTAAAAAACTACACGAAGGCAGAAGAGATCACAGGAAAAGCTCAGAGGAGTTACTAGAAATGTGAGGAAAATGTCCAAAGTAGGGCTGCAGAGGGTGGTGAAGGGTCTAGACGGGAAGGCACATGACTAGATGAGGTCACTTGGTTTGTTCAGCCTGGAGAAGTGGAGACCGAGGGGACACATAACAGTAGTCTGCAACTTCCATGGGAAGTGGAGGGGCAGGCACTGATCTCTCTGATTGTTGGAAATGATACAGTTTTTCTAATATCTTGTAATGCTTTCAATTAAACATTTTAATTAGTTAATTAACCATAGGTTGTGTGTTAGGTTTTAAATTACTTTTAGCCAGCCTATAGCAAAAAACTGTCAAAAACAACTTTGTGAGACGTAGCTTGGGAAAAGTATTAATTGTAAGTTTTGTTAATGTTAACCTTGATATGCCTCAATGAACAAAGCCCATGAGAGAAAGATGTATTGTTGAAGATGGATGTCTGGAAACAAGGACCTTTTGCAGAAAGCAGCAGATAACAAAGACAACTAACAAAAGCTCAGTATTTGTGGCAGAAAATTCCTACTGGAGGAAAAAGATACTAAAAAGACTAAAAGTATTAACTAAATAGCATAAGCAACAGGAGGTTGATAACCAGTAGTGGATAGAATACTAATTAATGTAACTTGGGACCACTAAACATTAATTTCTTTCTTTGTTAAAAATGTATAAATAGGTGAAAGAGTAATGTGTTGGTATCTGTATAGAGGCAGAATTCTTGTTGGCCACAGGCACACCCTGTGCTGCAAATGAAGTAATGTCTTGCTTTCTAACACTGAAAAGACAGTGTTAGAGGGTTTTGTTATTCCCAACGATTTTGGAGGTATTTGGCAATGAGTGAAGGACCCGAGGGAATGTCATGAAGCTGTGTCACTGGGAGGCTTAGGTTGGATATTTAGGAAAGGTTCTTCACCTGGAGGGTTGTTGGGAACTGGAACAGGCTCCCCAGGGGAGTGATTATGGCACCAAGCCTGACAGAATTTGAGAATTGTTTGGAAAACACTCTCAAGCCCAAAGTGGGATTCTTGAGGTGGTCCTGTGAAGGCCCAGGAGGTGGGACCGTGATGATCCTTGTGGGTCCCTTCTAACTTAGGATATTCTGTGAATTTGGAAAAGGAAGAAATACTGTGGAATGGAATAGACGGGGAGTAAGTAGAAGCTGAGGCAGCGTGGGGCCCCAGTACAAACTAGAGAAGCCCAAGGTGATGGAGAGTGTTGGGTCATTCTGAGCCCTGGTCTCATCTGAGGTTTCTTAGGCATCATCTCATGATTTTTGCCTGGAGGAATGATAAGAGATTTGGGAAGTCGGTGTGGAAAGTAGGTTCTACTGATGTTTGGAAGAAACAGAAATTGCACAGGTGTCAGGACTTGCAGCAGCTTGGCTAATCTGGTTTCATGGAGGAAAGGAATGAGAAATGCCTGCGGTCCGTATCAGAAAAGGGATGATATTCACACTTGTGGAACAGTAAGTTCGTATTCACTGAATGATCAGGCAAAAGGTGTAGTGTTTAAGGATTTCAGGCTACTGGATGTGAAAACCTGAAGATCTAGAGTGGATGTTAAACTAATACAGTAATTTAGATAATTTGGTGACATTTATTATGATAATTTACTCTGGAGTGGTGTAAGCGTTGAGTGTATTGTGAAATACAGTTGAGAGGCATAAAGTTTTGAGCTTTAGCCAAAGTTTAAGTACTGGTGGAACAGGATTTCTAAATAAAAGCACTGAGAAATGAAGGACACAAAAACACAGCTGGTAAGAGGCCAGGAGTGAGTCTTACTCTGTTTGGGGAGTTAATACCTGCATCACACAATGACTGTAGATGGTAACAACTCTTGGGCTGTGACTGAGAAATCACTGTCTTTTGTTAGTTGGACTAGGGAATTTAAATAGTTCTTCAAATTGCCACTCTTATTGATGTAATTGATGGCCCCTTGAATAAGAGGAGTAGGGGGAAGAATAAACAGATTCCATTTTTACATTGAAATACTCCTTGCCCTCAGATAGTAAACTTGAATAACTTTTGCTGGCTTTGAGTTTTTTTGAATTTTTTTTTCTATTAAGAATTCTTAGGTAGGTATAATAAGTGTGTATAATTCCCTGCCTATTGTATGTATGAGGGTTTCCTGTTTTTCCTTGCTTCGCTTTCCATCACATCCTAGATATTCTTGTGCCTGACCAGCACATACTCGTTACCTGTCAGACAAGGTTTGCGCTTCATCAGTATTCACTCAGGACAGACGTTACGACCGTATTGTCCTCATTCAATTTTAAGACAAGTTTCCAGATAGCTTTTTTTTCTCTGTAAATTATCAAGTTATGCTTGAACTGATACATTTTTTTTTTTTCCATTTACAGTAGACATGGATATCCAGTTAGGAAGATTATTCTGCCACCTCCCTTCAGAGCTGAGAAGAAGCTTCGTCATCCAGGTCTAGCAGAAAATTCTACTCAAGCATGTACTCAAGCAGTTCTCCAAATCTGCTCTAACTCCTGTCATCCATTGTCAAAAGAGAAGTAAGGTATGTATTTTCTGATGCAGTATGTAACTTCTGCATCTTGATGTGAAAAATATTTATTGTCAAATTATTTTAAATTCAAGATGTGTATCATTTGGGAAACCTTTGTTTTCCTTTGAATGTAAGTTAATATTCTCAAAAAAAGCTTAAATATTACGTGACAGGCCCATCTAAGCTCTGTATGAACTTGCTAAGTTCAAAACCCGTTTCCCACTTCTTAACTGAGTGAATTGAAATAATTCATTAATTATTTCTTAATTAAGACATTTCTCAACTGTTTCTTAACTGAAGCACAGGGAACATTCCTTCATCCTCATGAAACAATGGGCTGTGTAGGCTAAAGTGCCCCCAAATCTTAATTATGCTGTGCAAGTTTGGGTTTGTTTTATTGTCTCTCCAAATTTAAGCATAATTAACTTTTTTCAGTATTTTGTCCTGATACTTTATTAAGGAAAGTCTGAACTAGGTGGAAGACTCCAGTGTGTCTTCATTCTCTGCTCCTAGTGAAGGTTGTAATATCCAGATGTCTAGTAAGAAAACACTCAAGACTGCCATTTTTTATATAAAATTTGAAATTTGCTATCAGGGTTATTAAGGTTAAATATTTAGACTTACCTGTTACCCCAATGAGCAGAAAATTAGATATGCATAACAATTTATAATGACAACTATTTCAAATAAAGATCATGTTATACATATTGAGTAGTTATTTGTATTTAATTTCTTAATTATGTAGAAAAAATTGTTCTTTAGACTAAACCTTCCTAATAATGGCAGTAGCTTAAGAGTAGAGCGTGCAAGTTACATTCCTTGAATGCAATCCTGTTAGCATAAAGCTAACAACTAATGTGTCATTTGCACTGGTTATATTTTTTTGTACATCTCCTTAATTAATGAAAACCATTTACATATCGTTGCATTTAGAGTGCTTTGATTTGAGTCAGTTTCAACTTTACTTTCTGCAGTATTGATAACTGTTTTCAAATATTTTAAATGCTACAGAAAATGCACAAAACAAGTATTTTTCTCTAACATTTATTTTTAGAGCTATATGCCATTTTCTTTATTTAATAAAGCTTAAATCTCATAACTCACTGTCATTTTGAAGCAGTGATCATTTTCTGATTCTGCTTTTTTCGGTAGTAAATGAAACTGGATTTTTCTGAGCAGTTTTTCATTCTGTCTTTCCCTTTTTTTGCCTTTGCTTTTACTTTTTAGGTGAATGAAAAAGATGGTGTGTGCAAAGGCATAGAAACAAATCTAATGTAGTTTTTTTTTATTATGGATATTTACTGTTCTGTGGGTTACCTGCTATTCATTTTCTCTACTGACAAACATCTGAAGACGTGTTTTGAATTTCACTTGACTTCTTCAACCACATTTGTCATACTAGTATCTATTTATATAGAGATTCAGTCAGCTTGAGAGAAAAATAAAAAGATGGTGGCCCTGAGATCTAAAGAATTAGAATCTTCTTTGCTGTAAGTTACTGCTGCCTGAGTTTATAAACTCATGCTTTCTGAAGGCCAAGAAATCAAATAAAAAAAAAAAAAAAAAAGGCAGGATGTAATGTTGCGTCTGCACGTAGTCCAGAAAGCCCATGTAAAAATATCCTCCAATAGAACAGTGAAAGAGAGATGAACAAATGTGGAATATGTTACAATCAAAAAGTCATGGAAATACAAATAGATAACCAGATCCATAATGCAAAGGTAAAATTTCTGGTTTGGCCCTAATGTTTGGCATATCTGTCACTTTTAAAATGTTTTATTTTTACATCCTTTACTCCCAGATATTTGAGTGTACCTTCTGTGGCTCTCATCTGTATCCAGCAGTCATCATGCCATTTCCAAAGCTTTATGTTAAGAAGGGAACTGGATTATCCCCCACAGAGTTCCAAACCCAAACTGAGTCCTTTCAGTTGCACACACAGAATGAGTCCACTCGTAGTTGAGCTGTAAAGGACTAGTCTGACTGCACAGTCATTTGTGGGATTGTAACCTCCAGTCCCAATGGGTAGTGAGACATCAGCCTGGCTCTGTAGGCTGTTGCTGTGGACCTCTGAAACTGGCTACACAGCTCTGCAGCTGCACTTCTTTCCCACATGGCCTGGCTCTAGAAGTAGTTTAGTCACATTTGCACGGTGAAAATTGGCTTTGACAGGTGAGATGGGAAAGATTTCACCTGTGAGAGTGGTAAGATGTACATATGCAAGCTATAGTGTTTCTGCATCTTTAACTTTGTTAATCTGCAATTTGGATAAACAAACCCAGCATAGCTGTCTTAGATGAAAGTGGTTGTATGTTAATTAAGCTTTGAATCAGAATAATGTTTCCAAAAGCTCCAGAGTTAGTTGATTGAAAAAAGCATCTTTTAAAGGAGTAAATCATCATTTACTACAGGCTTTGTCTATATGCCAGATTACTTCATAGAGTATTCCTGCTGGTCTTTAAGACTTCTTTGCCACTTTTTCTTTTAGATCAGCGCACTCTAGCCCCCTTCAGAGAGGCAGTTGGTTGCTGTAACCTTGCTAAGGCATTTGGAGTTTTCAGAACTAGAGATTTTCATTGCTGTAGATTTTGAAATACAGTCTTCGCAAACATGAATTGCGGTAAGTAATTGAACAGTGTTACACAAGGTGTGCTTCACGATGACAGTGTGCTCCTTGAAGCACACAAAATCAGTTCCAAATGAAATGCGTTGGGGTTTGAGTTACATACATTTATTTGGGATTCCTGTAATCTGTCTGTGTATCCTACCTCTCGTACTCCATTTAAGTGGTCACAACTTTTATCAATTCTATTAAAAGAAATTTAATACAATAGTAGCAAAAAAGTCTTTTGATGCCCCGAGTAAGCAGGAATAGAAGTTGTAATCACTTGTAATCTTACCAGTTGTAAGAGCTGGTATGTCTGCATACATCCGGTTAGGAGAGTGCATGAGGCTTTTTCTTTTTGCCATGAAATCCTTTGCTAGGGTGGTGATACAACTCTCAGCACCCCTGGAGCAGTTGTTGGGAGTGCTCCTGGCTGTGGACAAAGCATGGCACAGAGCTAGTTGTCATTTTAGTTGTCAGAATGTGAGCTGTGCTCAGTTCAGTTTTTACAACACTGAAAGCACATATAAGGAAAAAAAAATCCCAAAACCAAAGAAGCCCATATTTTAATTTAAATATGCAAATAAGTGAATGAAATGAGCAATCAAATTAAATGGCATCTGTGGCCATAGACATTGGTCCTAAGGATGTGTCTCATGATCAGCTGTTTGGTCTTCTGATTACTTTTCCAATTTCCTGCTTGACCTTCCTTTTTTTTTTCTTGTTAGGAACAAGCCTAAGGTTGTAGGAACAGAAAGATTCTAGTGGCCTGTTGTCACTGCTAAGTTTATAATCAAATGTTGTTTGTAAATATAACAAACTGAGCACATCTATATAGTGGTTGACATACTATAAAATCTAGTCACACAATCAAATATTTAAAAAATCGTTTAGAATTTGGTACTAAGACAAGTGTCTGTCATTTAGGTTTCATGTATATTAATTTTTTTTTATTTCTCCATGGCCTGTGATGGGAAAATAAATGTCCTACTTCAGTATTTCTGCTTTTTACCATTTGTAAATTCTCTCAGATGTATATTAGGGTACAGAATTAATATGAAAGTAGAAAGTGTCATATATTATCACTTCTGTCCTCCTCATTGACTGTATACTGCAAGCACGAGACATTCTCCATGGAAATATGTTGATTTGTCTCTAGATGTAGCTGACAGTGAGTCAACAACAGACTCTCTTATGTCAACCTTTTCTTAAATAAATAGGGTGTTTTTCTAAATTTATAATGTTCTTTCTTTAGAAGGAACATAGTCCTTCTAACAACAAAAAAAATTATATGCAACCATGATTACTAGTTTGAAGACAGTCTATGAGCTTCCCTTGAATGACTCATGTTGAAAGGAAGTTGCTCTATTTTGTATTTTAAATAGTAGCAGAAAAAATATTCTGAAAATAATAAATGTTTTGACTTCAGTTTTGCCCAATTTTGTTAATCAAACATGGAAGAATACGTAAATTAATTTATAATGTATTAAAATTTAACTTGTACAGCTTCTGTTCTCCATCTGGGCTAATAATACACTATTACTGGTCCTGTTCAGGATAGTCAGCTGGCCTACATGCCATAATTTCAGAGGCTTTTAAGAAAAACTGATTACTTAGATACCTAATAGTTTCTAAATGCTCTAATTCTTACACGTGGCTTTTATCTTTAAGTAGGCAAGATGAGGCAAGCTATTTGCATGCTGTAAATGAGTCAAAAAATGCTTGTAGTTTCATTTCTAAGAAATTTAATATTATGACAAATTGAGAAGGTTAACTATATGGGGGTTTTTTCCTAAAAGAATTTAAATCTCTTCTAAGAATGGAGTTGTTAAGAGACATTTAAGTTAGTCTTCTTTCGGACTGTATAAAACCGTCCTTTATCAACAGACTATCAGAAAGACAAGGAAACAATTTCTTTTACAGAGATGATTGAAATTGATGTACTTTTTTTAAGTTCATATAATATTATATTCCACATTTGAAGTAATTTTTATGAGTAGTGGACAAATAATACATTATATCCAAAGGCTTAGCAGGATTTGTGCTTAAGATGCAGCACACAGATTGCTCTTTAAAGGTCTTCTAACAGAACATAATCTTTTCTTTTAGCCTCCTCCAAACTCCTGATGCTTTCAAAAAAAAACAATTGATATTTTTCTCCAAATTTGGCAGAGGTTTAACACCTTTTTTTTGTTTTGTTTTGCTTGTTTTTGCTTTTTGGATGATGTAGTTGACTATTATTAAGACTTTGATGTATGTGCAGATGGCTGGGGCAGTAAAAGTGAAACTTCATAACTGTGTCTGAGGAGCACATTATTTAGTAAGTTATATGAAAATAGATTGTTAGAAGAGATGTAAAATATCTCTGGAACAGATCTCAACCAATTAATTAGAATGCTTTTCTAGAGGCCCTCATCTGTGGTTGCACACCACAGGTTTAGGTATATAGTAGAAGAAATTAAATGGCTTGAATATTCACCCCTGTTTTATTTCCCTGGCTCTTGGAGCAGGGGTGAGAAAGATGAAAATTTTGGGATGTTCGCTAGGTAAGATACCGTCATGGAAATCAATTAATTGACTATGGCTATGGAGAACAACGTGCATTTATCTTTTTGGCTGCACAAGTCTCTCTTGGGCCATTTCTCCAGCTGTTTCTACTAGCATTAATGGCAAGATCTTTTCTGCCGTCTGCTATTCTCATACAAATCACAGCTAGACCCTTTGTGGTGGGCAGAGTGGGAGCTTCAGACAAACTTTATTAAAGAAGCCCTCCCGCTGCTCAGTCACAGGGTGCAAAAAGGAATCCCTTGCTTTCTAAACTTCTTCTCAGAGAGGAGCCTGGGTGTGGCTGGATCCTATCTTAGCCCCAGAGTTTGTCAACAGTTTATGTCTAAAGGATTACATAGGTGTAATTGAACCCTTATAGAACTTTATCCTGCAGGATTAAGGATGGCAAAGCATATATATATATTTATATGTATATATAAACATATATATTCTTTATTATGGTAACAATTAGACAGAAAGATCTTAATCAGAATTATGTACTGCTCAATATAGGAGCTATAACAACTATTATGGTGCACTATGAAACACTATTGAAGCAATTATGTTAAAACTATCATATTAAAGCTAGCAAAAGGAATTAATAAGTAGAGATTGATGTTACTCATCCATGCCAATGACCTTGGGCAAATCTCTTTAGCTCAGCCTCAAGTAGGAACCCTGAGGGCATCCCCCCTCAAGGGAGGAATCTCCATACAGTACATTCCAAGAAGCCATTGCCATTATAGGCTTTTATAGTAGTATACTGTTAGTCATACATCTCCAGGCCAGCTGTGTCAGCTTAGCAGCTTTAGATAAGTTCTTAATAGTATTGCTTCTTTATTCTTTTATCTGTATACTTCACCAGGTCTACCACATCTTCATGTCACCATCAGGATGACTAACTTCGGAATTGATGAGCCAGATTGGTTTCAGCATTATTCAACACCAAAAGCAGCATGACAACCCCTTCTTCATTAACCACTGGTAGCTTTGCAAATAGGGCATTGTTTAAGTTGGTTTACGCCATTCCAGGCAGAGCACCCTGGCATGTGCATCTTGGAGGAAGAGTTACCAGCACATCTTGAAATGTTCTGAAAAGCAGAGCAGGTAGTAGGAAAAAAGAGCAAGATATTGAAGGCAGGTCTTGTAACTGAGTATGCTAATAGTGAGTGGTAGACTTGAGCTGCTCCGTGCACAGCTGTTTGCATTATATGCTGAATGCTTTCAGGTGCCTTATTTGTAAAAGAGATTCACTGTTGACAGGAATGATGGCTACTGAGTGCCAGGGAGCAGTAAGAGCAGGACTCCAAGGTTAAAGGTGAACCAGGAGCTGAGAGCAGCCACAGCATAGGATGAGCAGGGCACAGTCCAGTTGCACCTGAGCTGAATAAGCAGAGCAGGGTGGTAATAGCAATAGATCTTATGAAGAGATCATATGGCAAAAGCAACGAAACAAGCCAGAGCAGTGATGTGGGGATAAGGATTGTAGATAACACCTATAGGATAGAGCAGCCTGAGGCCAAATGAGTCTTCTGAGGCCATGGGGTCATGAGTAGTGTCTTATCAGGACTACTACAGCCTCTTGGTGCATTTGACCATGATATTGAGCTTTTAAAATGATCAAGCCCAAGTGGAGCTCTTAAATGACATAACTTGGCAGAGCAAGCTTTGCAGTGAATACATGAGTATGGAGTGTAATAATCAGATTAAGATTGTACTGGATAGTCATGTTTAAGGTATGCCAAGTTAAAAAACATCTTAATAGTTTCAGAAGACCTTAGGTTGGCATTTGGTCTCTTATAAAAATCTATGCCTAACTGTTGTGATAAGAAATAGATTTGTGATCTCTCTCATTTGTTTTATTTGCCCTAATGCATGTATCTTAATATGCAAGACAAGGACAAGTAAGCAGACCAGTTCTTGTGTTAAGCTTTGAGTAAATGCCAAAGACCATTGTTTTCTCCTTACTGCATATTGGTAATAGTGGAAGATCTTGTTAAAGCCAACTTGTTCTTGCATGCAGCTACAAGACTGAGCATTTTGCACTCCAAAATATCTGAGTAAGTGCCTAAATCTCCACCCTTTGAATCATGTGAAAGATTGTATTATGGTGAGACGCTGGAAGAAACTGCCCAGAGAAGCTGTGGATGCCCCATCCCTGGAAGTGCTCAAGGCCAGGTTGGATGGGGCTCTGAGCAACCTGGTCTAGTCGAAGGTGTCCCTGCCCATGGTAGGGAAGTTGGATTGGATGATCTATAAGTTCCCTTCCAACCCAGACCATTACATTGTTCTATGTGTCATCTTGATTCCTGGCAGTTCTCAATTTTTTACTAACATAAAGAAATAAAAAAGCTAATCAAATATTTGACAACAAAAAACTGTAAAGCTTCATAGGGGTTATTGCCTTTAACTGTTTAACCCAATATCTAATTTTTCACACAATTACATGAAAAGAAAACAAGTACATTGAAAAAACACGGTATGAGAGTGTGAAAATTACTCTGCTAAGTCTACAACTTCTCAAGTAAGATAACATCCTGAAATCAATGGATGACACATAAGTCATACATAGCATTTCTTCTTGTGTGCGTGTTGAGCCCTTCAGTGGCAAGAAACCGTTCAGTGGACTCTGAGTTAGGAAAGTATAAATGTTTTCTGCTTACAGCATGCTATACATTATAACAGTGGCAGAATCTGATCCTGGAACAATTAAAATCTCATTATTATTATTATTTTCTCATTAAATTAAAGAAAAAGAACACAAATCTTTTATATGCTAAATTTGTTTCTGTATGACTTAATAGCCTGCTACTGAAGCAGGCAAAACCACAATGATAATATAAACCTGTTTTCTTCCCCCAAGGTATGAACTGTGTTTAATTGAATTGATGTGCTTTTTTGGAGATTCTGGGATATAATAAATTGGAATCTGCACTCATAAAAATGTTATACAGTGTATAGGAAGTGATGTGTTAATATTAAATATTGCCCTCTATTAATTTCTATTTGTCTTCTTTTGTTTAAACTGTAGGTAATTTTTAGGTGTTTCAGAGCTTCACATAACCATTTCCTGTTGAAAAAATAGAACTCAAAACATATTCTAGATCACAGTTAAATCTAGCTGGGTCAGGTAAATGTGCATATTTAGATTGTGCCAGCATCAACTTAGATCAGTGAACAACGTTTACACTTAAATCTCACTTTGGCTTCCATGTAGTTGGTAGTTGCAGACCTCTGCTGATTGAACACTGCTGTTGTCTAGAAAGAAGGCTTATGCTGCAGAATAGAAAATGAAGCTCAAGGACTTTCCTTTCTGTGAGAAAGCATTGAAAGGAACAGATTGCCAAGAGAGGCTGTGGAGTCTCCTCCTCTGGAGGTGATCAGAAGCTGTCTGGATACTATCCTGTATAACGTGCTCAAGAGAACCCTGTTTGAGCAGAGAGGTTGGACTAGATGACCCCCAGTGGTCCCTCCCAACCTGACCCATTCTGTGAAAGTAACTGATACTTTTTCTCCATGTACTTTTTTTCACCTGAATAAACTTGAATTTTTGGCATATAATAGCAAACTGACCCCATAATGAACACAAAGGTAGTGATTAAGACCTGTGGATGGAATAGCATCCAAATCGTTTCAAATCTCTAGAGCAATAGAAGGCACTACCCAGCATGTAAGTAAGCACTTAAATAAGCATGTAGCTAAAACTTGTAGGACAAATGAAATTATTTGGTATACAGCTGGGTTCATGGTGTTTCTTCAAATACATCTGTATTAAGGGTAAAATTGCACGGATGTATACATAAAAAATAGGTATACAATACATGCAGTGGCAAAACAAAAACACCCCACACAACTCAGGCTATTTAATCTTACTCCACTTTATTCATACACATGTTTAAGCATTAAAAAAATAGGTGAAGGCTGCTGCATAGCTCTTTGTATCTTTTATGATAGTATTTTGCCTTCCAGAAGTTGCCAGAATCTTTAGATGGCTTTTTAGGTATATAAAAGAAAAAGAAGTAACAGTGGTTTCCTGAATCTCAACTGTGAAGAGGACAGAGCAGAAACATCTTATTTTCTGGAATAATTCACAAGGAACAGATTTTAGAAAGCCACAATGGAAGGAAGATGCAATACAGGTATCTGAGTTGTTCTGAATAATTTTACAAATGTCATACTTTCTTGGATTCTAGTTTAGAATTTTTTCTTCTCTGTTATGACACAGAAGCAGCTTTAGACATTGCTTAATCCAACTTTATCGCAGATCCTTAAAAATTTCTGTGAAACTTTCTGCTTGCAACTTTTGGGCCCTTTAGACCTTGACTGTCAGATAGCTTCAATTCCTTGTGTAATGTGGGTATGCTGCTGTTGTGTTCATCTAGTCGGGTGACCCTGAGGCTTTTTCATGGTCTTTCATTTGGTACCATCTTTACTATCACTGACATTAATGAAGTCAATGTACTACCTGTCTTTGTTCTGACTTTTTACCCTGCAGCCAGGAAGGATCATTTCAGAAGGAAACAGTAGCTCATCTATATTGTGGTAATTAAATGTAAGGGAAGTTTTACAGACCTTTCATTTAATTCATTCACTGACCTCCTTCAAACATTAATTTGTTCACGGGCTAATTAGTTTTCTGCAACAAAAACAAACTAAGTATATGGTTGTAGTGTTTGTATGGCTTTTTAAAACTAATTGTTGCAGAAGAGTGACACCATTAATTGCAATCAGATCTGAGGAATCAAAACACAATCACATACCGCGAGTCCAGACTGTAATAAGTACTTGATTTGTGACTCGGAGCTGCAGGGGACTGCAAGGTCTGAAGACTTATAGTTAGAGGAATGAAATACCTTCTTCACTCTTCATTTCACAACAACAAAAAAAAAAAAAGACATGGAAACATAAAGGTAATGACACAGCGTTCCAATCATGTCGCCATCTTAGTGAGTCATGATGTAAACTTTTGAACATGCTGGGATGTAAATCTGATCTGCTACAAACAATTTCCAAAATTTCAAACCAGCTCAATACATATATTTTATCTGAAGCCATAACAACTTTAAATATATATATATATAAAGTTAATTCTGGTAATTTTATTTCTTGAGGGCTATTATTTAAGCACCCTCTATTTGTAGGGTTATTCTAGCACACTTTTTTTTCCAATAGTCACATGGATCAGTAACACCCAAAGGTGGTGTTGGTGCAAAGTACAATAACATCATCTTCACTTTTTCATCTGCCTAGTCACAGAATATAAATTCTTTGGGGAAGGGTGATGTAAACATGGGTTATTACTGCATCTCACCTGTGTAGCTCGGCAATCACAATGTTCCCTTTTAAAAGATCCTATATAGCTTCTGACCTTAGTGATGTAGTCATCTTTCTGCTGACAGCTCTTCTGATTTTGCAAAAAATTGTTCTCAGAAACACAGTTCATTGGTTAGAGCAAAGGAAGGGGGGAGTTATGTTGCACTACTCATAATTGTTATTAATTTTCAGTGGGCTCTTAGGTCCGTCAAAAGATTTATATTTAATAACAAATTCTACGACATATCTTATTTATGTCAGCAGAGTACTGAGGAAATTTTATTGAAATGCTGCAGAGAGGTTTGTGTTTAGTCAGCATCCAACTGTTTTTCTCGTCCCATCTGGGATATTAAGCCCAGAGAGCTTGATTTCTTTAGATTATTTTTAGATTATTTTTCTTTGAAATGTAATACAGCAGCACTAAAGTACTGACAGAACCCAAAAGCTCACAGACCTGAAACACTGTGAAAAGGCTGGGAAGAACCTAGACTAAACTGGTGATAATGTTTGATAGGGGTTCTTCCTCCTTCAAAAAGAAGATAGGCTCTGTTTCTCTGAAAAGACTTTGCTCTGACAATCAATTCATGTAAGTAAACAGCTTTACCCATAGAGAAAATAAGGGTCTATGGCCTTCATTATTTTGGCTCACTTTTGTTACATTAAATACCAAGGACTTTAATGGAAGCTGAAGGATAATTTTTAATACAATTAAATAACAGTGAAGTAATGATACTTTTCATTCCCATAGCTTTGAAATGTAAAGGTAATTATTTTCCCAGATCTCTGTAGAATAGGCATGTATCATTAGCCGTAGAGTACAATGAAGTACAGCAAGGTTAAGCAAATTTCTCAGAATTAGAAAAAAATACGGAGAACCAAGAATAGTACTCTAATTTCTTGTCATCTTGTTCTCTTCTGTTTTCACAGGATCAGCCTTTATTAGGTTGTCATCTGAAGCATCTTTAGCAGGTTATACCCATGAAGAATTTAAATGAAAGGCTTCTGAAGTTTATTTAAGAAATTAACTATCAAGACAGGGGACATAAAAAGCATTACACTGAGAGTGAGTTTTGTCAGACACAGTTTAAAGTCCCTGACATACTGCTTTGTTGGTTGCAAATTTCTTGTGGACTTTCTTTTCATGACTGAAACGCTTACCAAAACAAAATCCAAAATGCCACAATATAGGAGAAATAGCTGGGTTGTGGTACTGCTGAGTTTCTCTAAGCAGAACAAGTTCCCTGCTGCTGTAGGGAACCTGAAATACTGGTAGTGTCCTCTGGTAGCCTTTGTACAACAAGCCCTACATTTTTTACAAGGTGAAGGAGAGTAATCTGTAATTCATGACATGCAGGGACAGAACTCTTCGCTTTTCTTTGGAACCTCTTTTACTTGCTTGTGTCTGACTGTGGGGAGTTGGGCAAAACAGGGATACCCAGCATTTTTGTTTTTTAATTCTTGATGGATCTTACCAGGTTTTGTAGGTTTCAGGAGGAAATCGCTAGAAGCAAAACAGTCTCCTGGCAAAATTATATGATAGATAATCAGTTTAGGCAGCTTTACAAGAGAAGTAAGGCTTAAAGTCAGAGTTTTTTTTCTTTGGGAAAAACAAAACAAAACAAAACAAACCAGCTCTAATATTAAGCTGTATAGACAATATACCAAATGGGGTTCCTCAAGTGAGTAAAAAATAACAGTTTCTATTTAGATTTGTCTTTAGGGGTATGACATTTGAATGAGTTCAAAAGCTGTTTTCATGAGTTTTTGCAAATTTCTTCTACAGCAAAATTTAGCTGCTTTCACCAGCCATCACTGCAAGCTGCCAGGAAAGTGTCAGAATTCCTCTCAGTAAATCAGTTTCTACAAATTTGTCCCAGGTAGAAAAAACATTTGCAAAGAAAATGAGTCTTATGACTAAAGGAAAAAAGTAAAAAATCTAGTGATGTGGAAAGAAAAATAGTCTTCTTGCTGAAGGGTATTTAATTTTATCTTTGTAAATTTTTAAGATTATTATTTGTATCCTTGTAGTAAGTTCTACTGTTTACTGATTTAATAGTTGGTAAGAAAACAAGATTTACGACCTCCAGAATATTTCTAGGTTTCTAGAAAAGGTTGCTACGCTCTCTGAAAGAGAATTTCTTCTGTTTCTCTCCAATATTTTCATTGCCTATTTTGCATCTTATAGGTTATCAAGCTCTGTAGTCTGTGCTTAAATAAGTCCCTACAGTTGCACCTTTCACCCTGAAAACAATTGCACAAAATCAGTTACTCCTTCAAACACCAAATGCCACTAATGAGGCATCCTGGTGATGAGTGGACCCTAGCCTCAATTGGTAGTTCAATTTTAGAACTCCAAAAAAAAGCAAGTAGTGCTTTTCTGCCAGTAGCTCCAGATATATTACAGTGCTGTTATCAGACTACATGCCTTACTTGCTAGAGGTCTTAACACTCTACTGTTAGAATGCCTGGTACTGTAAGGAGAGGAATGCCTGGTACTTCAGTAAACATGTAGACCATGCTTGAATGATCTCAAAAGATCTAGTCTGAAGTTCAAAGCAATGCTGCATTCTTAATACACAGAGGAATTGTGATGCTGCGTTTGCATCTCTCTCTTTGTGGAATAAAGCTCTCTTGGGTGGATTCTTATTTTGGGAAAGTGTTTTTTTGGGAGATTTAAGAGAAAGCTTGGTACAAAGAAGAAAAGAATTACAAGCTTACGTATTGCTTGGAAAGCATTTATTCTGTCAGAACATAATTTAATTAAAAAAAAAAAAAAGGCTTTTTGGCGGGGGGATTTGTCATATCAAACTCTAACGTAACAGACTTGACTCCAAAGTCTGTTGCAAAACCTCTATTGCTGGACTGGCTTCTGTCAGAATCTGTGTGGGTTTTTCCTGTAAACTTACGCAGTAATCTTTCCATTTTCAATTTGTGCGCAAGCCTTAGCTCAGAACTCGCAGTTCTAGGGCTAGTCAAGCTTCTAAGTCCACTGCTCCAGGGACTTGGTGAAGGTCATTCAGCATCTTTGTCTATAAGGCAAACTAGAATGTGTCACAGATGGGAAGGAGAAATATCTAGACCTTTCTGTTCATTTAGAAAAGGATTGTGTCTGCAAGCATAATGCCATTAATTTTCCTTCTCAGAAGTTTTCTAAGTAAAGAAATGTCAAAAGGCAAAACCCTGAGGGAACTGTTCCAGTATGATTTCTTTTATATTTAAAGATAGTGTTCAAGAGAGGCAATACACTTGTTAAAAGGGTAGGTGTTTTATATGAAGTGAAAAATGGAAGACATTCTGTAAAAGACTTAAAAACAAATTCATCACTTCACACATTAGACTATCTAGAGATGAGATTTTGGCACAGCGTTTGAGGATAAATGGCATGACTGTTTGATCAAAGAAATGTTGAGATTAGCTGAATATTAAATATGTAAATATACTCGCCTCTAACAGGTGTGTAATTGGCAAGAATGATCAAAGTATCCTTTCAAATCTCTAGACAGATACTAAGTATGCATTTTCCTGTGTTAAAAATTGTACTTTTTTTTTTGCTTTTTAAAGGAGCTTCATCATCTGCTTCTGGGGAAAAAAATCATGCTGACAAAGAAGACTTCTTTTGAAAAGCTGGAAGAGGAACATTTGCTGGGATATATTGATCCTTTGGAAGCAGCCAATAGTGGCAAAGCCCACTCCATCACCTAGGAGTCTGACAATCCTGGTAACAGGCTGGCCAAACTGCATGAATCTGATTTTCGCATAGCTTACATCCCTGTCCTAGCAGCTGTTATCATAGTATTAGCCTTCTGTAGTCCTTATGTAACCTCTTGAAACTTACATGGGCTCCATGCTCTGAGACTACCTGCCAAATATTTAAAAAAAGAATCATCATCACCTCTCTCTTTCTATTCATTTTCCACCTGGGGAGAAAATAGCTGATTAGTTTGGGTGATGATAGGAAGCTGGAGGAAATCCAATCATGATTTTTCAATCTGAAGAGTTTATTTCCTTTCATTTCATTCATTTCCATTCAGCTGAAGGTAATGAGGTTATGCAGGTCTGGTTTCAAAGGGCACAATTTTGAAATGATGGGTTCTGCTTAGGTACATTATAGCTTTAAATTAGTGATTTTGATGAAGTTGCATAAACTGGAGTATAATGCAGTTTCTTTCCCCCAGAGATATGGTGGCTCAGCAGGGAAGATATGCAGTGATATTTTTTCTTTTTTTTTTTTTCTCTCCCCACTAATGTGCACAAGAACAGATCTGCTGAGTAGGAAGTGCTATTTTTACATAATCACTGTTCAACCAGATCCTCACTGTAGACATTTTGAAGAGGCCAAACTAAGCATCCTAACAGTCACTTCTCCTCCAGCTGCAAAACTGCATACAAGAAGCTGTAGTGTAGGTCATTTAGTAATTTAATAGTCTCCTTTTTATATAATTCTGCTGTCAACTAGCTGAAGTATTTCCCAATAAGTGTTCTTCACATTTCTGGGGTTAACCATCCAGAAATTCCTTGTTTACATACAAACAGCTTATGACTGCCAAAAGAGATTTTTGAAATGTAGGTATCTAAAAAAGAATGTAAATATGGTTATTTTGTTTTGGATTTTTTTTTTAATTTACTAGGATGCATTACTATAACATCTGACTACCTAATTTAATCTCATAACCAGCCCTTTGAGACAGGGATATGTTATTATTGTTATCCTCATCATTCAGATGAGAAGTGTTTTGCTTAAAGCCATCCAGGACCTGCATAAAAGAGAAGGGAGATAAACCCATCTTTCACATTTCAATATGAATTGTTCAAATTATAATGAAGTAGCAAACATGATTAAAGTGCTTGTTTAAAGCTGATGCAGAGGCAGCTCTTCCCTGACCATGCAAGTGACTCCTATCCTCTCACCTCTTTTTTTGACTTCCTCCAGCTGCTGCCATTGACCAGCACTTCTTATTCTTTGCACCAGTATTAGTGAGAGTATATTTTTCCCCATGTGATTTAGGCTAAATTTCTCTTTCAACCAGGCTTTGCTATAATCTGGGATGACTGTTAGCCACTCCCTTCTATCTGCTGTTTATCTAAAGAAAAAAAACAATTGTGTCAAAAGCAAAACAAAAAATAACGGCCCCAAACACATTAATGAGACATAGATGTGATAAGCACGTAGTAACAATAACAATTGAAAACACTTGTTGAAAGCCATCCTTTTGGTTAGAGAGCATAACTTTTCAGTAAGTTAAGTACTGGTTTAGATATGAATGAAAATTTACCACATGAATACTTAGTCTTTCTTTATAATTTCTGCAGAAGTTTTTACATAAGAACCTCTGGCTCACATGAGGCAAATTAACTTCTTTGCATGCCACCTGGGTTACACTGTTTGTGATACTCAGTTGACATTAATAGAAAAAAGGGTCAAGTGTCAGCAAAAGCAGTAAGAAATAAAAGATATTTTGAAGGCTTTCTTCCATCTCTTCCTTCCAACATGAAAAAGAAGATATTTTTTCTTATTCCTGAGAACAGTCTCCTTGACTTTGATAGCTCAAATTTCAGAGCACCTGCAAAAGTTTTTTTAGCAGCATAGCACGGGACTGCAGGGCCCGTATCCAGACGTGGGTTTGGAGCCAAGTTCTAGTTCAGTAACTTACAGGCTTTGTGGGTAGAAGGCACAGTCTGCCTAAACTCAAAGCAGTTTTTGTTTGCATTAAAGACTCACAACTCAAATACTGTCCTTATTAGCCTTAGAGTTTGAATTAATATTGCCCCATAGTTTCTTATTAATATATATTCTACCTATAAGGACAGCTGCTTTCAAGACCAATTAGCCTTTGCTTCCTAGCACAGTCACTCCTGTTTGTAGAGCAGCCTAGATGATGCTGAAAGTTGAGATCATTTTAGGATTAGCTGGGCAAGGCCTTCTCTCAACTATAACCAACGAAGTGTTTTGCTGAGTTCTGAAACAGAAGGAAAATGTACACAAAGTGTCAGTCATTTGTGGACATGCCTCTGGGCATTTATCCTTTTCTCAGAGAGGCGTTATTCCTCATATCCGCTGAAGCAGAAGGAAATAGTATTTTAATTTTAGGACTGACTGAAATGCAAACGTTGGACTTTTAAATCTTAGATTTCTGATATACTTATTAATAAATATGCCAATATTGAAATAAGGAAGCAAACCCACAATGGATGAACAGGCAAGCGAGTACATCCTACCCGGTAAGGACACGCTGAAAAACACCTTGAAAATGACCACATGGGCCTCTCCTCTCCAAGCAATAGATGTAAGTCACTGCACATCCCTGCCTTGTAAAGAAACTAATAACTATTATGCTATGTTTACATTCTAAGATACAAAGTTAAACAGTCATCTACAAACTTGGAAAGCTGGATGCTTTGTATAATAAAAAGATTTGGCTGCTATATTCTTTACATCCTTGTGTAAAAAGTTCCACTGAAGAAATTACTTTCCATTCTTCCTGTTTGATGACTTATGCACATTTTATATTTTTTCTTTTCTTACATAACAAAGTTTAATCAACACCTTCAATGATAATTCAGTATTTTTGTAAAAAGAAATGTATTATTTTACATAGTTTATTCAGTAATCTTTAGGTTTAATGCATTTTAGAAATATAGGTTATTCCAAACTTTGTCTCCTAGGTTCAATTAAAAAAGATTGTTTACACACATTTATTTATTTCTGTAAGAACATACTAGAAAATTGCTAGTATGCTACACTGAAGAAGTGTGTATATTAGATTATCTGGTAACATAATTATGCATTGATGCATTAGTACACGAACTTGCCTTTTGTATTTCTTTGCCTGAAGACCCTATTTCTATCAGAAGAACAGAAATACAATAAAATACATTACTTGGTAAAAAAAAAATTGTTAGATAACTTGGTTTTGAATATCGAGATGGGCAATAAAGTTATTTTCATATGTGAAGCTAAGGCATCATTTCAAGTGCTGCTAAAACTCTCAGGCTTTGGGAAAAAAAAAGCCAACATTAAGCCAATTGCAATGCAAAACTGCGCAGAAGTGCACAGAATTATGAGAAATGCTGTTTTCTTTGTCTTTTCCCTGCTTATTTTCTTTCAGTTTTAGTGACACAGTTCACTTTTCTTGATTTATAGAAAATTACAATTCATAGGTATAAATTTAGAGGCTGTCTACATGTTAAGCTCTTTGAGATGAAAAGTTCAGAGTCCTTAGACAAGACTGGAGACTTGTAAAAATGAAAGCATATTTTTCTAATACAATTTTTAAAGGACAAATGTACTCCCAGATGTGCCATATTTCTCCAACTAATGATATGCAAAAGACTGGCCCCTGAGCTGATGGACTTCAGTATTACTTGATGGTAGGAAAGCAAAATCCACATAAACACGTGGTTTACTCAGTAGGAAAAGTCTGCAGTGTGTTAGCTAAGGAATTGGACAAATGAAACCTAAAACTGTGCAGTTAACAGGTGAAAACATGTCTTCATAGTTTATTTTCACTGTTTACAAGTGAGAACTATTTTCCCAATCAAGGAGCTACTGGAATGAAAGAGCAGTTGAGAAATACCCGATAGATGCTGTGCTTGAGATAGTTCTGTTTGTATTAAGCTTTTGTTTAGTAATAAGAAATGTCCAATATGCTAAGAAGGCTAGAAGAAGAATTTTCCCTTGCTTTCAAATTGTTTACCAATCTGCATTTTTTTGAGGCATGTAATGCCCTCTGGTGGTTCACAAGCTTTATGGCAAGTTAAAGTACTGGGAAAATGGGAATTAGCGGTTGGGCATGCTTCCTTTCTTCCCCTCCAATAGCACAATCACAGAGCTTTTCTAGCGATCTACAGTTTTGATAATTCTTTTGGCAAGCCGTTGAGGCTTTATTCAGAGCTGCTTCAAAGAGGACAAAGCTCTTGCAGCCCTGTCGTTGAGTGAGCTGTACTCCCTTGGAATAGGTAAAAATCCTCCCAGTGCTGAAGCAGAGCTTAAGTCAGATTGTACTCTGGATTGCTGTCATAGGACTAGAAATAAAATACGTGTCTTGTTCATGATCTAGTCTTGTGTATCATTGCACAAAGAGGACCAGATAGTGTTTTGTGAAGATTGTAATTTTTTTAGGACGGGGGATGAAAAGGTGATTGAAAGATGATAAATAGAGAATTGACATAGGCAATCTCTTCCCCTACCCTTCCCCTCCCTCTACCCTACCCTGCCCTCTCCCCCTCCCTCAATCCTATCTACCTGATACTGTCTTTCTTTGAAAAACTCTAAGTAGAATTATTAATGAAAAAAACTATAAAATATATATGAAGTGGTAACTGGAAATGGACTTCAAGCTGCAAGTAAAGACAGCATCTCTGACCATTTTATTCATGTAATATAATGATAGTTTTTATGCTCTATCTATCAAAAAGACAGTATATAGATGCTAGATAAATGGATATTTTTTCTTAACCTAAGTTGTTAAATATAGAATTGTTAAATATGTCTAACAGAGAATTCACTTTCCTATGTCAAAGGCCATCAACCTTAAAAGTTTTTAGCCTTTACACCCAAGGCAAGATGCCAAGTATTAGCAAGACATAAAAAGAAAAGGAAAAGAGCCCACATCATTTATAACTTACAGGATTCCAGCAGGGCAGAAGGAAGAGTGGATGCATGAGGCTTTTTGAAAATTCAGACGTTCTGGTTTGTTCCACTGCAGCTGTATTTAAATACTACTGCTGCTGAAAGGTGTTGAGATTATTCAACATAAACTGATCTAGACATTAAAGAAATTTTTGCCTTTGGTTAGATTGTTAGTGACAGTGTTGTGGGTTGCAAAGGGCTGATTGTGAAATCATGCGAACAGCAATAATTCAGAAAGTTCATTTTAACATGACAGAGCTGACTCGAGGCTCATTATAAATACCAGCTCCATATAAAGAAAGGCAGAAGGGAATTGACTTGAGTGTTTTTATTCCTGGAGGTGAGAGACACACACACGCATAGTGAAAATAAACAATGAATAAATAAAAATAACTCTTGCTTAGGTCAATCTAGTTTCACCCACACAAGTGTTTATTGAAAATTATTTTAAAATCCACAGTATTCTGCTTACTTCAACTTTCCCATCCCTTTGACTGAGAGCCATTCTATATATTCAAAGAACAATCTTATTTTAAATCACGACTGTTCTGTTACTGTGAGTATCCTGCTCGTGTCTTCAAGATCTCAAAGAAATTCCTATGAAAGCACTGTTCTGGCAGTGCACCTGAGATATGCTAGCAGGCCAAGAAAGCTATGGTCCATTTTTAAGTGCCTGACTGTACTTCAATTTTTAAAAGTCTTAAGGTAGCCTTCTGCCACAACAGTTAGTGTAGATAGCTTGCCTCACAGCACATCTTCAGGTATGACAACCAGTTTGGTTTTTTAGGAGGGGCATAAGTTCAGTCTGACTGCTCTGAACTGAGTAAAGAGTGCATAGCCCTATAAACAAAGACAAGACTGAAATAGTATACTATTTCAGAGCCAATGCAATTCTTCCCGCTACATGTTCTGTCTGTGTGGCTGCTGAATAGTTATTTTGTTTACTCGATGCTGGTGCAGTAACACTGGACGATGCTTTCTTCTACTGGAAGCATTTGGTGGTTTTGTAAATGTATATATAAACATCAAGTAAAAATGTACTGAATGACCCATCTAACATGCTCTCAAGCCTTTTACTGTGGCTATTTGTGGGGATGAAGACAGAAGGATCTGGAACTTCTTACCTGGAAAGAGCAGCAAAAGTTGTCAAGTGATGTATTTGAAGTGATTCAGTATTACCTACGGCAGGCATGAGGCCCCAGAAATCAAATGTCTTCCAGAACTATGTTGATGCCATTTGGCATGGCAATCTGAACAGAATCTAAAAACTCAGGAGGCTACTGGGATAGCAGAATAGTGACAGATTGAATCTGTGGTAAATCCCTTAGTCAAAGCCAATCCTAATAAACCCTGAAGAGACTAACTCAGGAGAGGCTGGGGGAAACGGAAGCTCATGGCACACATTAAAGTTCAAATGAGTAATTGCCATCTAGATTCTTTGTTGTGGCTTACCAGTTCTCAGGTTTGGAACAGGGCATTTTTTTTTTTAAAAAAGCTGGTTGTATTTATAGGGGTTTCTGTCCCTGGATAATTTTATTGACAATAGGTATGCAGTTAAACCTGCAATTTCTCAGACAGTATTGTATTGATTACCTTTCCCTCTTTATTGTATACTCCTTAAAGATCAAATCACCTAGAGTACATTAAGGAGTAATCTGACTTTCAGTTGAATGCCTCTTTATTATAGTAGGTACTCTGGATTAGTGGCACATCAGTTTGTGGAGTGTGTTTACAGCTTCCTCTATTATTGTGCTCCCATAACAACTAAAAGAAGGGAAGCTGTGATCTTACCAAAAAAAAAAAAAAAAAAGTTAATCAGTTTAGATGGCTATTCACTCTACAGAGAACTTCCTTGAATAAAATATGATTAAGTTAATGGAGTGAGGTCAAACACTAGTGAAACAATAGATATTTGTTTAAAAAGAACATTGTGTGAATCAAGTCTGAAACAGAGAAACAAAGTATAAATTTCATTGAATCAATCCTGAACAAGAACGAAGTACAATGTGAAACAAATTAAGAGAATAATAGGTGAATGCAAAACAAACACACACACACAAAAAAGAAGGTGGGAAAAATGCCCACAAATCAAAATCAGATTGTATCTTAAAACAGATTAAAGTCACTCAGGCCAAAAGTGATATGAAAGGAAAAACAGAACTATATATGGTGCTCTATACGGTGAGCTGTACTTTAGTCACAAAATATGAAGTGTAGGAAGACAATATTCATATCAACAACTAAACTTTATTGCTACCCAAGTGATATCCCTTGCCCTAGCCCTGTTTGTTTCTTTTTTTTTCTTTTTCTCTTCATCTTTCCTGACCTGTCTCATCTGATATTCTGTGAGAAGCAATGACCTTTCCTTACAGGGCTTTCAGTTCATTTCAAGGGGAGAAGAGGCATGAGAAGTGCCAATACCTTAGTCAAGGATACAGCTGTCTGCACGGGGATCTGTTTTGGTCAGGGTTAATCTTTCAGTTCATGCAGCATCTTTGGACCAATACTATACTCATGTGACACCTTACACTACCTAGGACCTCAACAGACATGCAGTAAAGGTTCTCAGTCTGTCTTCCAGGGCTGATGTTTCTTCTTCGGTCACTAACTGCACGAGATCCCAGCAGGTGACAGGATGGAGGAGGAAGATGAATCATTTGGATTCAACTGCCATGGACTGAATTATCTCTGACTTATCTCTGAAACAACTGATGTGTCCTCCCAGAGATGTAGCTGGCAGCCCCCACTCCAGGACCGTTCGTAACAGGAGGCCTTTACCGCCTCCACCTCCTGAGCATCAGCTTTGTCAACACACCATCCAGTGCACCCCAAGCTGATTATTGGTAAAATGGTAGAGGATGCATTAATCCCCAGAGACTTTGCTATTGCAGTTCATCATATGGAAAATTATTTTTAGTGTCTTGTAATAGCTTCTGGGCAGACCCACATGACTAATCACAAAAGCACAACTGCAAAACTTGCTGTTCCACATGTGCTTCTTCACTGTTTCTCGTCTGCTTGGCTCTGTGTGAACAGCACATGCTGCTGAACATATGGCTCGGGCAGAGTGAGACTAGAAGGTGGGAGAATATCCCAACAGAGCAAAGTGCTTCCTACACTGAAATCATCATAGAACCATAGAATGGCCTGGGTTGGAAGGGACCTTAAAGATGTTCTATTTCCAATCCCCCTTCCATGGGTAGGGACACCTGCCACTGGACCAGGTAGCTCAGAGCCCCATCCAAACTGGCCTTGAACACTTGCAAGGATGGGACATCCACAACTTCTCTGGGCAACTTGTTCCAGTGCCTCACCACCCTCACAGTAAAGAATTTCTTCCTAAAATCCAATCTAAACCTGCCGTCTTTCAGTTTAAAGCCAATGCCCCTTGTTCTGTCACTCCACGCCCTTGTGAAAAGTTGCTCTCCAGTTTTCTTGCAGGCCCCCTTCAGTTACTGAAAGGCCACAACCAGCTCTCTGGTTGAGCCTCAGGACAAAAATCCTAACTTTTTACTCATTTATCAAGAATCAGAAAACTTTTTATTTCCTTTTATATCAAATTATTTACCTTTGTTTGTTTGCTTTGGGTTTTTTTTGTTAAAAAGGAAAGCTTAAGTAGTACAGATAACAGACTAAGGCTTCTACTTGGCAGCATTTTTTATCCTATGCACAGACTGGCTGAGTGGCTCAGAAATTCCCTTTTAGTGTCTAAGTCCTGCACAAGCTGCCCCTGGTACCCCAGCAGCCCTGATGGTTCTGTCTTTTATTGGCTGAGAAGTTGTGCCCTGCTGCCCTTTTGCTCCAACCATGCTATGTGCATGGTATCAGTAAACACCCTGACAAAAATACATAACTCACACTGATATTTTTTCACCCAGATAAGCATACTGGAGACATTAGCTTCATTACAAGACCACTAGGTGGCAATTTAGCAGCCCAGTTTTAAATGTCTAATATATTTGATTTCCCTATTGCATTAGACACAAACTTGAATGGCAAACTGAACAAAGTTCTGGAGAACGTGTACTGGCTGTTCCTGCCAAATGCATTGAGGTCCATCTGTTTATCACACCCTTCCCAGAGGTGCATTACATGGGACACCTCAGTGAACACCTCTGGCCAGGAAAGGTAATTATTGATTATTGATTATCATGGAAAAGTAAGAGTCCTTCTAACTCTTTAATATATCCTTTGTGTTACAGGCTGTATAGGAGTTGTAGCTGTATATGCTATGAGGAGACTGGTCCTGTCTGCAGCCACAAGTGCGTGACAGAGCTGCATGCTCTGAAGATGAATTTCTGTGGCAGCACTCAGTGCAGCAGGGGAGCTACTGTGGCCTTCGTCTGTATCTGCCAAATGTGTCAGCAGTGACCCCACATTCCCCTCTTCTTGCTAACCCAGTATCACAAAGATGGTATGAACCATTTTCCTAGGAATTGAAAGTTGTTTTCCTAACAAACAACTACTGTATAGTTGTCTGAGAGGATTGGATTGCTGCAGAATGCATTTCAAGTCTGGAAGATTTAAGACTGGCATCTAAACAGAGAGAGAGAGGAGATGAGCAATACAAGTATATGTGTATGTGAGTGTGTACAGTTATTTTCATTGCAAATGATAAAAGGTATATAAGGTATATATCAAAACACATATAAGAGCTACATACAAGAGAAATGTTTTGATTGCATACCCCTTCACCCTTGTGATAATGTTTATTTTTAGTCCCCCTGTTCAGTGCTGAGGGCTTTTATGGATTTTACTTAGCAGTGAAGGGATGCTCAAATGACTGAGTCCAGAACTTCGTGAAAACTATTCCTAGTAGCGCCCACGGTTAATGATTCAATAAGGAGATTTACAAAGTATTTTTTTCCCCAGTGATCTCAAGTGACACACACTAAAAGCAGTGAGCTTTTGATGTGCTGACATTTGTTCCTGGGGAAAAAAAAATAAAAGAGCAATAGCATATTGTAAAATTTCAGCCTTCAGATGCTAAATATAGGAGGAAATGGAAGAAAAGAATTGCTTGAAGTCAGAAACCAACAAGACAATATGTAGTGCTTCTCTAGCTTCAAAGCAAGCTGACTCAGAAGCTAATGTTTTGGTGGAAAAGGTCAAGAAGAAAATGGTTTATGATTCTCAGTGATCTTTATATCAAGTGACTCTTAGGTCTCCAATTACAGAGCTGCTACCTGATGCAAAAAAATTTAACCAGTCTGTTAATAACAGAAAATATTGCAAGTGAGTGCAATAGCAGGATGTGGGGAGTGGGGACAGAAGAAATAACATGGATAAGAAGTATTGAGGGATTTTGTGAAGAGTGCCTCAATCCAGATGAAAAATAGAACAAAAGACGCTCCCAGATAACCCAGTAGGAGGAACTAAATTTATCAATAAATAACTGTACTAATAATAGGGAGATTTGTATTGATACTTTAGCAATTTTTTTTTCTGAGTTTCCTTTCAATTGTGCTTTTCATCTTGAAAGGAGCTGAGAAGGGGATTCTCACTTAAGGTAGGAATAGTTAACCATTTAAGAGCGTCAGTTGAAGTGGGAGCAGCGTGAGGAAGGGAAGGTAGCTGTTTCCAAACCAGCTAGGAGAAAGGAAAACTTACTTCTTTCATCTGTAGCTTGAAAACTGCACTAATTTTTATCATTAATGCATATGAATGAACAAAGAGAAAAAACCCGAGGATTTATTGGGATGAGAGATTAGCTCAGTTGGTTAGAGCATGGTGCTAGTTGGACCCGATGCTTGTGAGTCCCTTCAGAATATAGAATACTCAGAGTATTCTGTGAAATCTGTGAAGACAGTTAACCCTCATCACTGTATATAAGTATCTGAATGGAGGGTGACAAGAGGATGGATCCACACTCTTCTTGGTGGTGCCAATCAATCAAGACAAGAGACAGTTGGCAGAAACTGATGCACAGGAAGTTCCACCTGAATGTGAGGAAGAACTTCCTTTACTGTGTGGGTGACTGAGCACTGGAACACATTGTTCAGAGAGGTTGTGGTGATTCTGGCACTGGAGATATTCAAGAACCATGTGTATGCAATCCTGTGCCATGTGCTCTAGGATGACCCTGCTTAAGCAGGGAGGTTGGACCAAATGACCCTTGTGGTCCCTTCCAGCCTGACTGGGTCTGTGATGCTGTGATTCTGTGAACAGATACTGAAGAAGATCTTAGGCTTCCCAAGTCGTAGGGATTTTTTTTGATAGCTCAAGACCTGGAAAGTTTTTAAGAGTGGTGCTGTTGCTTTTTGTGCTGTGACTTGATAAACAGCTGCTGGTTTCCTGTCTACTCCCCACCCCTAGGGCATTGTTACCTGCTGGAAATCCCCGTGCCATCAGCTGAAGGAGAGAGCTTACCTAAAGGTACCGAAGTACAAAAACATGCTTTGATATGTTTAGATGTTTTCATGTTGGCACTGTTCTACAAGGGCTCTTTTCCTACCCTTCAGGGAGCGGGAGACTCGGCCAGCACCGCCCAGCAACAACCCGCGGAGGCGCCGCCGTGGCCGGCGCGGCGCTCCCTCTGCTGGCCAAAGGTGGCTACTGCAGGCACCCGCCCTGCCGCTCGGCCCCGCGAGGATTTCGCTGACTTTTTTTTCATTTCATTTCATTATTTCATTTCATTTCATTTCATTTCATTTCATTTCATTTCATTTCATTTCATTTCATTTTCACTGAGATTTCATTTCTGTTGAAAGTCGCGTCCCGTCCCGCCC
>VXAY01007235.1:162145-220257 GCA_013399855.1 Oxyruncus cristatus | reverse complement strand
AGAGGGAGGAGAGGGGACGACTGCTCTGCTTGCAGAAGTTCATTCTCTGCAGCAGATTTAGGGCAGTACCACTGAAATAAATTAAAATCTCTCGGCTATTGGCACAAAGTTGCCTGGGAACCAGCTCTTTGGTGGAGGAACTGGGCTGTCATCCAGAACCTGTGTGTCAGCCCTAGGAATTCCTGGCAGCCTCCCAGGTTCTCTGTTCATTCACTTGATGTTTGGACTATCCAAGAGTCAGGACTGTCTCTGTGGGATGGACTGACATTGGAGAGGTCCATCAAGGACTGTCTCCCGTGGGAGGGACCCCACAGGAGCAGGGAAGGATCCAACTCCTCTCCCTGAGCAGCGGCAGAAACAANCCGTCCCCCTGCAGTGCCGGGGGGGATCAGGGAGAACATGGAAGGAAGGAGGGGTGGGGGGAAGGTGTTTTTAAGACTGTTTTATTTCTCACTCTTTGGCTCTTATCCTGTTAGTAATAAATTTAAGTACTATCCCCACTTCGAGACTGTTTGGCCTGTGCAGGTAATCAGTCAGTGACCTCTCCCAGCTCTTATCTCAACTCATGAATCCTTGGCTGGTTTGTTGTTTTGTTTTTTTTCTCTCCTCTGGCAGTTGCATAGAGAGAGTGAGAGAGTGGCTTTAGTGGGTACCTGGTATCTGGCCAGGGTCAACCCACAACACCCCCCCACTGTGGTGGCAGCAGAAGCAGTTCCTGTCTGGGTGACTGTAAATCCCTTCCAGCTCCAAGCCCTTACAAAGGACAGTGTTGTTCAGGTTCTCCCCTTATCCTTTCCCTGCTGCCTGGGAATCCTGCACTTCCTGCTCATGGAGAACCAGAGCAAGCTTTGCAGTGCACAGGCTGCCCTCACCTTGAAAATAGATCTCCCCAACCCAGTTTCATAACCTGAACTCAACCCCAGCAATGTCACTCTAGCAGGCAGGACACTGCTGAGCTCTGTCTCTCCCTGAGCACGCAAAGAACAACCCAAAGTTTAGAACTGTCTTCTGGACAAAGCAAGTCCTTCAATGTAAGTGCCAGAGAGGAACTGCCCCATCCCTGGAAGTGTCCAAAGCCAGGTTGGATGGGGCTTGGAGCAACCTGGGCTAGTGGAAGGTGACCCTGCCCACGGCAGGGGGTGGAATGAGATGATCTTCAAGGTCCCTTCCAACCCAAATCAGTCTATGATTCTGTGACTCCAGGAATCATGGTTGTCACCTTCACATTGTGGCCTTTAGACCCTACCAAAATATGAACTAGTCATAGTCAGGGCCTCTCACAGAGACATGGAGATGTGATCTCAAGAGGTGAAGATTAATCCATTCCAAAGATTGAAAAAAATCTGGCTCTCAAGGGCCGTCTGCAATTCCTCCTGTGGCACTTGCAATTACAATTCCTACAGTGTCCACAGGCTTGTACTGACCATTGAAGGGTGAACAGAAGCTCCTAAGACCAAATCATTCCCCTCTCAGTGAGTCCCAGATCTGGTAAGCAAGTCTGGAAAGCAAACCTGGGTCCTGTGTCTCCAAGGACTTCTCTCTGATGATATCCCAAGTTTCTCCCAAGGAACTTCAGAGGCTAAACTGTATGGAACACACTGGTTTTGCTATAGAATTTTGGGTGTGCCCAACCTCTTCATCTGATCATGGGATGTAGCTGTTTTGTTGAGATCACACATGTTTCAGAATTACAGATCCCTCTGCAAAACCCTCTGTCTGCACCCAGGAATCTCAATTTTTTTCAGAATATTTGAATTTCCTATTTGCAACTGGCAAACAGAATTAAGGCTGAATGCTCTAAGGTGGTCCTTCATTTAGATGTAAAGCCCTGTTTGGGGAGGTAACCAGCCTGAGACACTTAGTGACATTGTTGCAGGAAATCATAAGGGGTTTTATACGACAGTTCTTGACAATAAATATAGAAAGCAATATAGAAAAACGCATTCTTCAAAGAGCAGCTCATGGTGTGCAGCCGAAGCTCCAGTTTCATAGACAACTGGGCTGCACCTGCCAGATTTTCACCAGCCTTCAACTCAGTTCTCAAAGGTATCTGCCAAAACATCACAGAGAATTGACAGACTCTCTGTGAAAGGGCATCCAATAATAGGCAGGGCTTCTTTCTTCTCCTCTCAGCTATTGTCATTTATTTTGTTTTCCTCTTAACACACAGCAGAGAGAAGAGGAATCCATTCCAGAGGACCAGATTTTTGAAAACCATCCCTGGGCACTTGTCAGAGCGCTGGATGCCATGGAGTTTTAGGAAAAGGATGGGCAACATCACTGCCCACAGATGGAGAATTAGTTCAGTGATAACTTCTGGGATTTCTCCTGACATGGAAACGTCAGAACCTCAGCAGTGGCAGGGGGAAGGCTGGTCCCAAACTCTGTAACAGAGACCTGGTGCTGAAGGCAAAATCCAGTGATGTCCAGTGTCTTGTCAGCACTACTTGCCAAAACACAGGGCTAATGCCAGCCTAGGTGTGCACACACAGACAGGCCCAGGGTGGTCTTTCCCAGCCTCAGACACAAGATTCTGGGTTTAACTCTCCCTCAGTGAAAAAGAATAGGCAGTGCAGCCTGGCTGGCATGCTCTCAGTCCTGGCCCTGTCCTCCAGCAAGCACATTTGATCAGGCCAAGTTAAAAATGCCATTGATGGGCTGAGGAGGTGAACAGTGTGATCTCCTCACCTACCTGGGGAGGTTGCTTACAGGGGAAGCTGTTTTCCTTGCTGCAGAAGAAGTTTCCATTCCATAGCTGGCTCTGGAGCAACTGTGGACTCCTTGCCACAGGAAGCTGGATCTCACTGTGTCTGCTCAGCTGGAGAAGAGGAGACTGAGGGGAGACCTCATTGCACTTAAAATGTCCTGGGCAGGGGCAGAGGAGGGGCAGGGCCTGAGCTCTGCTCTAGGGGTGACCAGGGACAGGACCCAGGGAATGGCTGGAGCTGTGTCAGGGCAGGGTCAGGTTGGATCTCAGCAAAAGGTTCTTCCCCCAGAGGCTGGTTGGGCACTGACCAGGCTCCCCAGGGCAGTGGGCACAGCCCCAAGGCTGCCAGAGCTCCAGGAGGGTTTGGATGATCCTCTGGGACACAGGGTGGGGCTGTGAAGGGCTGAAGGTTGGACTCGATGATCCTTGTGGGTCCCTTCCAACTCAGCATGTTCTGTGCTAACCTGTGATATTCTGTGATATTCCATCCCACAGCTGGCACTGGAGCGACCCTGGGCTCAATCCCTCGGGAAGCTGGATCTCACTGGGTGTGTTCAGCTGAGCTCTCTTGGCTCAGCAGTTCCCCGTGTGCTCCGTGCCCTGCTCGTGGCCATTGTGCTGCTGTTTCCTGACCAAGGCTGAGGAAGGCTCTCAGCTGAGTTGCCAGTCCCCCTTGTGCTCATTGTTAACAGTGTGGGAAAGCTTGGAAAGCCACATCCCATGTTGTCTCCACGTCCACGAGCAGCGTGAGGACAGAAGGAACCCTTCCCCTTTGTTGTTTCCCTTGCAGGAGGTTACGCTGAGCTTTGATGTGGTTTTGCTCGTGTTCCCCCACCCCTCACCCACAGCATCTGCTGCACCATTGGTATGGTTTCCAAAGCCTCCCCCTCTCCTCCCACCAGGCTCTTCAGAGGGCTATAAAAGCCAGAGCTGTCCAGACTCTGCTGAGAAATGGCCGGTCGTGTCTGAAGTCAATTAAATAATTCAGGGTGGATGAAATGCCCTATTGCGTAATGGAATCTTTCTGCAGAGCTGTAGAGCCTTTCCCGTATCCCAGTGGGCCTATTTTCAAGTCAATACAATTAAGTGTCAGAATATGCAACGGCTGAAATTAATCTGAAACAAGAATGCAAGTGATCTTTAGCACACACACTGCAAGACACCATCAAAATCATTAGATATCAGCCAGGAGGAACACAAAATGATTCACTGGGATGCAGCGGCTTGGGGCTAAACACCTCTTCTTTGACAGGGTGTCAAACAAGTGTTTAATGAGTAAAAGGACTCAACATACCTAACCTAGCCTGTAATTTTTGCATATCTATTCATGGTAAGCTACAGACGCAGGTATGAAAAAATGACCCCTTAAAGTTCTCTCTTTCCCTATATTAATGAGTCTCCTGCAAGCTTGGATTACTAATGATGGGGGCAGGCAGCAAATTCCAGCTTGGAGCTGATTCAGTGTGTGTTTTGGAGCTGTGTTGGGCTGAGCTGGTTGTGACAGATGTAATGTAAGACCCCAAACCAACAAATTAATGGTATGAACCAGCACTTTGGGAAAGAAACTGGAACACAAGGCTGCAAGCCAAGCAGTGGAACCAGCCCTGACAGCAGGGAACCAGGATAGGAGGGAGGAATCAGAATTTTCAAACTGCTATTGATGATTAAATTAATAAATCTCTTTCCTCCCATTCGTCTCTGAATCATATTTACATGGACCAGCAAAACTTCTGGTTCCTGAGGTGATGCTTGGAAAAGGGGCTTATTCTGGGGGCTCCTAAAAGAGCAGTGGGGTGTGTAAGAGGGGATAGTGTGTGTCCAAGGGGAGGAAATGGTGTCAGCCACAATACCTGACCCCGTTCCACCAAGTTCAGTCCATGTGCACAGTCTGCATCTCTGGATATTAGAGATCCGCTGAGGTGCCTGCACAGAAGTCAGTTTGCATACAGATATGTCATTTATGAAACACAGAGCCTGTCACAGGCACTCAGGAAACCCAGGCGAGGATGTGCAAAGGAGAGAACACGATGGAGGGAGGCAATGACCTGCTCCTGCACCGACACAGCTGTCCCAAATCCCTGTCTCACCGACAGCCTGTTCTGAGACTCACACAAACAGCAGATTACTTGGGCAAACACAGCCCCAGCCACGAGTCACACTCCGTGTTCCTCTGCCATCACCCTGCAGTGGGAGCAGCTGAGCTGTGGTGCTGGGAAAACTCTGCAGCTTCCAGGGAAGAAAGAGATGAGAAGGTGGAGCTGTCACCCACCTCAGCTGGAGACACTGGAGCACCTCAGGAGGACCTTGGTTGCTAAGTGTGATCTAGAGCTGCTTTTGCCCTCTCTCATGTCTGTCCCTCTATATTTTCTTACATAGAAACATTAAACTGATAAAGCTGCTGCTTTACTCTTGTCTTTGTAACAAGGCTGGGGGAACCTGGTGACACCAGAACCCCATTCCCCAGTACTGTGGTCCATGGGATATGGCTCTCCAGTAGGTGAAGGTTGGCCAAGGTGCCTGGTCAGTGCTGAGGTGGTGGAGCAGGACACTCTGCCCTTGGAATGTGGTCAAACAGCTCAAAAAACACCCTTATTTTGCAAGCCATGGAGAGTGGGCCAAGTGATGCTAAAACCAGTCTGGCACATCAACCCCAAATTAACATTCTGGTATTCAGGCAAAGATCTGGCAGATAAACTGCCAAACTGACCAGGAGACATATGACTGGCAGTCCATCACTTCATACTACAGAAGTCCAGTCCACTTTCATGGGATCAGGGTCTTCTTAAACATCTTTTGGGGTGTGTGGAGATTCCTCCCTTGAGAAGGGAGGCCCTTTCAAGGATAGTCCTCGAGCTTAAGAGAAAGACCTCTGCCCACAGCATTGGTCTGGTGAGTTACATCAGTCTCTGTTTAATAATTATTGCTTATTTTTCTAGCACTAATAGAATTATTTCATAGAACTGCTTTGATATAGTGCACTACCCTATCCTATACTATACTTGTGGTTTTGGCTTCTATACTGTGTAGTAAATAATTCTAAATAAGATCTTTTTCCCATCATTTGTCAGAACAATTAATTTTATATAAATATACTGAGTTTGCCACCTTTAACCCTGCAGGACAAAGTTGTGTTTAAACTGTTGACAAAGCCTGAGGCTGAGATGGGATCCAGTCACCCCCAGGCTCCTCTCTGAGAAGGAGGGTCCTTTCTGTACCTTGTGAGTCAGCGAGAGAGTTTCTCTAATTAACTTGGTCTAAAGCCCCACTCCCACCCTAACAAAGGGGTCCCTCAGCCTGTCAGAGCCCACTGAACACACGGAAGAAGACTCAGCTGCTGCACCTCCCCTCCCTTCCTGACACGGCCTTTTGTCCTCTCCCAAATGCTGCAGTTTCCAAACCTCAAACCCACGAGGCCATCACCTCCCCCTGCTCTGGCACCATGAATTACAGGGTCTGTGTGTCCTCTTGCACAGGGGCTGGGAGAGGAGGGTGAGCATTTTCCAAGGTGGAATTAGATCAAGCACAATTTGCTCCTGTAAATATGCTCAAACCCCGTGAGATGGATATTAATCAGATGTCAAAGTATCTGAGGAGTGATGCCTGTTGGGTGTCCGGTCCTGCTAAAGGACAGACACCATGTTCCCACACACCAGGCACGTGTTGCCCAACCAACTCCAGCCCAGGCGACACAGCTGGACCTCCACCAGCGTGGCCTGAGCCCTGTGCCCACGGGCAGGTACAACGAAACTGCAGGACACGGAGAACAGAGGCCCAGCAGACAAATCCCACATTCAGCTGGAAATCTGCCACATCTGCACAGGCAAAACATGACGTGGGGAGCTTCTGTTGGCTCAGTCACCAGGGCTGCCCTGCCCAGCACTGTTCTCACCCTGGCCACACTGCAGAGCTGAGCACTGTCCTGGGCTCCAGCCTTGGAGTCCTGGCTCAGTTATTGACTTTTCCTGCCGATGACCATCACGACACACTGACAGCAAAGCCTTTCCCCACGGTTTGAAGAACACCACCTGTAATGACTTTATAGCCTTTAAATGCCAGGCAGTGATGCATTGCCCACTGACATGTCATGGAGGAACAATAAATCACAATCCTGCAGGAGTCTGTGGATGTCAGACATGTAGATGTTCTGATTTGGTCTCCATGGTAGTTTGGCATGTCTCACGTCTTTGTCTTCTGCCCAAAATAGATTAGCTCTTAAATATTACTCAGCACTTGGAGTTCTGCCACAGCACAGAAGACAGTTGAGAAAACACCAAAAATGTGTCTCCCGGGGCAAAGAAATATTGAGATAAACTTCACTGTCTTTGTTCAGTCTAAAAGTAGAAACCTTTGGTGTAACAACAAGGCAGGGAGGGGTTCTTTGGCTCATGGCTGCTGACGTAGGGATTTTAACACGTGTGCTGGACCAGAAATAAGAAAAACTTGAGCATGAAGCTGCTTAGCTAAAGCTCAGGACTAACCCTTTCTGCAGCACTCATCTCTCCTGTTCAGGTACTGAGCTGCCAGTTCAAACTGAACACAGGAAATCTTTCTATATTTCCAGAAATAATCAAATTATATTAGGAACAATCGTAGCAATAGGGCCCCTCAGTCGCTTTTTCCACCCAAAGTCCCTGCTTTCACAGCACAAACACACAAATCGTGGCACAGACAAAGACAAAGCTACACATTTGCACAGGCAAAACAGGCAGTTTTCCTGCAGTACGTGTGGAGATGTTCAGCACTTGAACCACGCATGAGTGGGAGTGTGAATCTGCCATTAAAAAATTAGAGATTAATATTATAATACTCTTTAAATAAGATGGGGGATTATAGGTAGCTGAAGAGTAAATTCTAAGGCGTTCAATTCTGGTTTGTCCATAAACAGCCAAGGAATAGTTTGATTTCTGCAGAAAGCAAACTTTGGAAAGCCCCCTCCTCCCCCGGCTGGGGCTGTTGTGGTGTTTGGACAATCTGGACTCCCCTGCCCACACTTCTCCCTCCCTAGGGATGGGAAATGTGCTCTGTGGGCCTTCCAGCAACGACAGTGGAAAAGGTGTGAAAACCAGGAGCCCATCCACAGGAGAGAAGAGCCCTTTCAGTTAGGAGGGAAAACAGGTTTTGTTCTTATCTGGGAAGGAACTGGGAAAATCACGTGTGTCCAGAAAACTGCTGGGAGATAATCCAGATGAATGGGACAAAAGGCAGGAATGTGGCCCTGCTGGGGGTTATCCTTGTGCTTGGTCAAGGTTATCAGGACACTCCACCCTGTGGACCATCTCTCCTGGTGTTCCCTTGCTGTCTCACCCTAAATACCCTCCTGATGTGATATGATATGACTGTAAAACTCCTTTTGGATGGGCTGGAGAAAGGGAGGCCTTGTATAACCGTCCTTCCTTGAACCTTTGCAGTTCCCAGCCCAGCTGGGGTTTGGAGGTGGTTTCTCTGCTCCCCTTTCCCCGGAGCAGAGCCAGGCTGGAATTGTAGGGTATTGGATTACAAGTCCCACGGGTGCTGCCTCAGCCTCAGTAAACTTTATTTAAGCACACACAGACATACACAGACAATATACATAAATTTGTTTCTTCTCTGACAGTGCTACAGGACCAACACTACTGCGGATGACACTTGTGGAGAGCTGGAAAAAGTGCAGGAAATGTAAAAACCAAGGTCTTTTAATAATTTGTGAGTCATGTCATCCACAGGAACAACACAGGAGCGTTCAACCAGGTGAGCACGAGGACACATCTCCACATACAGTACATTGGTCTATAGAGGAATCTCCACATACATTGTGTCTATAGGAAAGTACAGTCTCGAGGTCAGGAGGACACAAAACCAGAGAGGGACTGGCACATGCAGCCCAAGTGGCACAGCCCAATGGCACTGCCAGGGTGGCTGGGGCAGCGGAGGGGAGACAGAAAGGTGCTCCAAGCACAGTCTCACTGTACACTCTAAAAACTCACCAAAATAGGCAACAAGGTCATCAAATGAACATTCATTGGGGGTTCTGGTGCCCAGCTGGGTCAGAGCTCACAGCTTTGGTGTCACCAGGACTCCTGGAATTGGTGGTTAATTGTCTTATAGAGCTCCAGCTGGCTCTCAACATATATTTTATATACAGTACATATACACAGAACATACACAGAGCAGTATATGTATATTTTTGTGTTTTCCTGTTTGTACATTATATCACAGGTTATATGAACACATAAAATATATGTTTCAGGAGCTAAAAAGGAAAGAATTTTATAAAATATTCATCATACACCCCTCACTACCCCCACTCCCCCCCCGCCAAAAAAAAAAAAAAAACAACCAAAAAAAAACCAGAAAGTAAAACAAAAAAAACTCCAGAAAGACACTCTGGAATTGGTCACTGCCTGCCCTGGGCCAGCTGTACATCCCTTTCCCTTCCATCTGGGAGTACAGGAATGAGGGGAGTCTGCAATCATGAACCCAGGAAAACACAAAGCTGTATAAACAGTCCAACTGCACGGGCAGAGTCTGGCATCTGGAACCTGGAATTTGTCTAACTCTGCACTCCCCCACCACCTCCCCTGCAAGGATTGCAAAGGTTCTGCCCGAGCACAGTGTTTTACCTGCAGCAATATTTCCTGGACTAAACCTACTGCCTGCAGTCCAACACTGTTCTCTCAGGGCACTTAGAACCTAGTGCTGAGTTAAAGCTTTTTATTTAAAACAATCTTTTTATTTAGCAAAAAATGGTTTCCACTGTACCCTTCGTGTGTCCTCTTCCTAATGTGACAAACCCGGAGGAGATGAAATTATGGAGATCTGGGCCTCCACTTCGATACATGTCCTTTCCATAGTGACCTGCCAAGGAAAAGAAAACAGAATCAACTTTATTCAGCGTGTCTGTGCAGAGATATATCTGTATACATATGTGCTATACAGCCCTGCTCTCACCCTCATACATGAGCACCCCACCACATGTTACATTTTTAATACCAACCTGAGGGTGTCCCAGAACACAACAGCTACAGCAGCACTGCTTTACTGGCAAAGATTTATGGAGAAGAGCTGCACATTTGGATAATTGTCAAGGCAAGACCAGAATCTGAGAGGGGAACCACTGATTTGCCAAAGCAAACGCCCCAATCTTGGGCTCATCACAGGCTCAGGTGGAGGTTTGCGACTGGTCTTACTCAGACCTTCAAGACTGAGGAGCTAAAGGAATTCAGAAGAGGTTTTTGACCTTGCAACTTTCCCATTCCAGCCACCCTCCTGGCAGGATTCCTGCTGGTAGAAGTTTTGTCTCAACACAAAAGCAAAGGTGCCAATGTCCCCCTGTCCAGGCTGGACCCACTGCCCCACGAAGAGCAGGAGAGCAAACGTTGTCTTTTAGTTTTGATTTGCCCTCGTCCAGGAGTGGCATCCCTTGATAGTTCCTCAAGTGTAACAGTCTTCTCAAAAGACTTCCTTGGAGCTTTCTCATCCTCTGACAACAGCGTAGGTTCAAGACACACCAAGCCTTTTAATATTTTAACACATTATAAAGAAAAAAGACTCCTGCCTCCCTGTTACCATGCAAAGCTCTGAAATGAGGACAGAGATAATTTTTCAGATACTCTTTATCATCTCCTCCTTTTTTCATGTTGTTAATTTTTCTATTCCTTTTACTTCAGAGAGAGGCAGAGATAAGATACGTGCAGGGGGAGGGAAGGGAAGTGGCCTTAGGGCCGGGTTTGCAGCTCAATCCTGGTAAATCTCCACTTCGCCATGACTTTCTGCCCAAGATGTGATGTATCATTGCTCAGAGCCAGGGTGCCTGGAGGGTCTGATGGTCCAGGGCCTGGCGCTGGAGCAGGAGAGCTGTGGGCAGGGACAAGTTGGATCCAGGTGGGAATAACCTGGGGCCACGTGTAGATGTTACAGTTCTATTTTTCAAAGACTGACACCATGTGCTGTTTGTTCTCATTCATTATCAGATTCTCTGGCAGCACCAATAGGACAGAGGCTTTGGAACCTACTCAGTCTGAAGGGTTTTCCTCTTTTCCCCTTAGCCAGTCACCCTCAGTCCAGTACCCAGCAGTTAGTGCTGGTTTTGCAGGTCATTCTTCCTGTCAGCAGAGTGCACCGTGCATACCAACAATCTGAGGGGGAGCACCCCAACTACTTCCCAACGTCCCCAGATGTCACAGAACCATGGAAAGTTTTGGGTCGGGAGGGAACTTAAAGTTCATCCAGTCACACCCCCTGCCATGGGCAGGGACACCTTCCACCAGCCCAGGTTGCTCCAAGCCCCGTCCAACCTGGCCTTGGACACTTCCAGGGATGGGGCAGCCACAGCTTCTCTTGGCAACCTGGGCCAGGGCCTTACCACCATCACAGCAAATAATTCCTTCCCAATATCCCATCTAACCCTGCCCCCTGGTAGTTTGGAGCCATTCTTCCTTGTCCTGTCACTCCAGGCCTTTCTAAACTGTCGCTCTCCATCTTTCTTTTAGCTCCTTCAGGTCCTGGAAGGCCTCAGTTTGATCAACCCAAAGTTTCTCTTCTCCAGGCTGAACAATCCCAACTCTCTCCCCTTCCCTCCCAGCAGAGCTGCTCCATCCCTCTGATGCTCTTGGTGCCTCCTCTGGACTCTCTCCAGCAGCTCCATGTCCTTGCTGTGCTGTTCCCCAGGGCTGGAGCAGCTCTGCAGGGGGGTCTCACCTGAATCCCCCTCTTCTGCCTCCAAACCCCCGGCCCAGGAGCTGCCCGGCCAGGACAGTGTGGCACAGGCTCTGCCAGCCCAGGAATGTTCTGAAGAGCCCCAGAGGAGCTGACAGACGTCAGGCAGGAGCTCCTGAGATTTCTGACGATATTATTCCTGTCTAATAGAAAAAGCTTCCCGCTCCCTTCCCACGCAGGTCTTTTCTGGTTGAGGTCAAACCTGAAAACTCCTCAAAACACATAGAAAGTGTTTCTCTAGGTTTGGGACAGTTAATAGAAGACAGTTTTATTCTTATAGTTGCAAGGGTAGAAAAACCCTTCAAATTTGGAGGTATCCACCCAGAAACTGGCTAGGAAGGAAAAAGAAAAAGGATTTTCTAATTCCATGGGATCATGGGCTCTTTCTCTCTTCTTCCTCCCTTGCTCTTGCAAGCCCTGGCTGCTGCATTCCTAGAAAAGGATTGGCAGACCTTTGCCTCTGAGTCTCTGGAATTTATTTGTGCTCCATGAGATGGTTTTCCTGCTCCTGGGAAGCAGAGATGGTTTGATTTCATTTTCTCCATAATTTTCTAAGATGTGCTGCATTTTTCTTTCCAATAAGCCAATTTTTGCTCATCTACCAGCAATTTCTGGGCTCTCAAGACCAGCCACTCTGGCAACTGGAACTCCAGAAGTGCTATAAATTCCCTATTTTAAACAAGGATCAAAGAACCACACAAATAAGTGTTTTTACCTCCAGCTGCAATCAGCTGTCTTTTATATAGCCCTTTGGAGAAGCTGTTTAAAACAGAGATCAAGAAGGGGAAGTATATTAAAAAAAGCAAACATTTACTGGCAGATTGAAAATTGTTTATCAGCCATTTGCTCCCTGAACCTTGCTCTCCCCTGCTCATAGAACATTACAGTTAGATTAAAACAACCCTGTGATAACAAGCCATTAGCATTTGAACAGGAGGGAGGTTGTCCCAGGAGAAACTTGAATTTGCAGATTCAAGGAGCAGGACTTCTCCTGTTTTATGGAGAAATTACAGGATACCACATTTGCTGTCTGCTGGGTTTTTTTTCCTGCTCACTTGTACTGGTTTCTCTGGCCTTCACAATGTGCTGAATCTCAGAGGTGCCTTGGGGGCTGTGGGTGGGTCAGACCCGGGTGCTGTTTTTCAAACAGGCTTTGCCAATCACTTCTTCCCCGGGGTGTTTCACACTGGAAGTGAAGCTCGCCTGGACCTTCCCCACATCCACGGGTCCAGCAGCCCCAGCAGAGCTGCAGAATCTCAGGCAGAATAGTGGCAGCACAGACAGATCAAAAAATATCCCCATTTTGTTCTCTGAGCTCTTTTCCTCCTTTCTGTCCCCAGCCCCGTGCCCTCACCAAGCTGCTGTGAGTCCTTCTGGAGCTAGTGGGGAGAGATGGGCCCTGCCAAAAAGGGGGTTCAGCCACAAGCTGAGCTGAGCTGGTGGAGGTGTCTTGCTCATGGGATAGGAGAGAACCCCTGGAAATTATCCAAGATGTTCCCTCTTATAGGCTGAGGCTCACTGTCACCCTCTGGTGAGAGAGCTAAAACCTGCCCATTTCCTTGACAAACATACGTACATGGAGTGGGTTTGATTTTATTTCATACTTCAGGGATTTTTCATGGAATCATAGAATGGTTTGGGTTGGAAGGGACCTTAAAAACCACCCAGTCCCACCCCCTGCCATGGGCAGGGACACCTTCCACTAGCCCAGGTTTCCCCAAGCCTCATCCCTCCTGTCCTTGGACACTTCCAGATGTCCAGGGGCAGCCACAGCTTCTCTGGGCAACCTGTGCCAGGGCCTTACCACCATCACAGGAAGGAATTTCTCCCCAGTATCCCATCTAACCCTGCCCTCTGGCAGTTTGAAGCCATTCCCCCTTGTCCCGTCACTCCAAGCCCTTGTAAATAGTTTCTCTCCATTTTTCATGTTGGTCCCACTGAAAGGCCACAATTAGGTCACCCAAAAGCTTCTCTCCTCCAGGCTGAACAATCCCAACTCTCTCCCCTTTCCTCCCAGCAGAGCTGCTCCATCCCTCTGATCCTCTTGGTGCCTCCTCTGGACTCTCTCCAGCAGCTCCATGTCCTTGCTGTGCTGTTCCCCAGGGCTGGAGCAGCTCTGCAGGGGGGTCTCACCTGAGGGGCAGAGGGGCACAATCCCCCCTGCCCTGCTGCCCACGCTGGGGGATCAGCCCAGGGCACGGGGGGGTCTGGGCTGGGCCATGTCCAGCCTGTCCCCCACCAGCACCCCCAGGGCCTTCTCCCAGGGCTGCTCCATCTGCTCATTCCCCAACCAGTGTCACCTCCCTGCAGGTCAGTGGAGCAGCTCTGTCCCCTACATGTCCCTGTGGGCCAAGGGGTCACCGCCTGCAGGGTTTGGGGGCGTCTGGGAATGGAACACCCTACTCAGAGCCAGAGCTGGTGCTGCTGGATTCTCCCAACACTCTCTGCTCCCAAAGCAAACCCTGTCCACTGCTGCCTGATCTCCTGGAACCGCATGTGCTGTGTGTTATCACGGTATTTCTGGAGAGCTTCTGCACGTCTATGGTCTACTTCTCATGGCTGGGATCAAACTTAAAGTGCTGCTTCAGAGCACCATGCAAGCCTCGCTGGAAGAAGCTTTTCCTGCACTTTTACTCTCTGTTCTGGCTCACTTTGGGATCCACGTGCAGTAATTCCTCTAAGCCCTTGGACTCAAGCACACACTGCCAGGCTTTGCCCGTCACAGGAATGCGCAGGACTCGAGCAAAGCTTTGTGTTCCTAAAGAAAAGCAAGATGGGCACTTACACAACTAAAAACTTCCAGCAGAAATAGTAACAAGGTGAAATTTGCCTTCTTTCCCCACTCTTGTTGGTTGTGAGGCTACAGCAAAGGCAGAGAGCTCAGGAGTGATCTGTCTGCCCACAACAAAGGCAAATTCTTGAGGGCATCCAGAGGGAGTATTTCATCACAATAACATCCTGCAGAACACGCATATGGAGCAACCTCAGCCACAAACAGCAATTACAAGCCCAACTCTGATTTAACAGAATTATTAGAGCTGAACTAAAACGCTGTTATCCACCTGTTGGAAATGTTATTGCTGAGCACAGATTACATCACCCCAGAAGGGCAGAGAGAGGGACTGGCATGGACAGGCTTATGCAAGACACACAGTAATCTGACCTCATCCCTGTCACAAATCTCCTTGAGAGAACAAAACTGCATCCAGGGAGGAGTCCCCACATAAAAACTCCTCAGCACAAACACTATTGGCAGACGGATCTCTGTGGGAAAAATAAAAATCCCCTTATTTTGTGGGGTGAGGGGAGGATCCACAGCCTCCCTATGTCTCATGCTGCTCATTGCTGCTGGAGAGATTCTTCTGGAGCTGTTTGACACATAAAAGAGCTGGGGTGATTTTCTTGGAGCTGTTTTACACATACAGAGCTGGAGTGACTCTCTTAGGGTTGTTTCACAAGAATCAACAGACCAAGGCAAAGGGCATGAGCTGCCCAAGGGGCTGTGAGGAGTTTGGTGAGCCCATGGCAGACTCTGCATCACTCTGTCTGTCCTGCCAGTCAAATATAGGGATCGCTGAAATCAAGGGGAGTCACCAGACCCGAAATGCTGGATTCTTGGGCTTGGAGCTGCCCAGGGATCACACTATTCCTCTCACTTTGAGGAAAGTCTAACTCAGGAATTGGTGGGAATTTGACATGGCTGTGGGTTACCTTCCTACTGAAGGACCTGAAACAGCTCTGCTCCCATGGTCTGCTTCTCACCAACAGCCATACTGAGGGACACATGTCCTGAAGGACTCTCTGAGGGTCACCAAAGAGCAAACATTAAAGCCTTCAAAGCCACCCAAGGCCACTCCTTTCATCTGCAGCAGAGCAGGAGGAAGGGGCTCCACGGATCCTGCCCTTCACAGAATCACAGACTGGTTTGGGTTGGAAAGGACCTTAAAGACCCCCCCAGTCCCCCCCCTGCCACGGGCAGGGACCCCTTCCACTAGCCCAGGTTGCTCCAAGCCCCGTCCAACCTGGCCTTAGACACTTCCAGGGATGGGGCAGCCACAGCTTCTCTGGGCAACCTGTGCCAGGGCCTCACCACGCTCACAGGGAAAAAATTTTCCTTACAATCTAATCCAACCCTGCTCTTTCAGACTTTGTAGGGCTGCTGGAGTCATTGAACAGGAGTCCCAAGGCTTTTGTGGTTCCTCGAGGCTTGGCAGTGGCCCTGAGCTGCTCTGGGCTTGTCTGAGCTGTGCCAGCAGCACAGCCTGTGGCACCTACCTCGGGCTGGCTCTCTTGGGGACAGTGCTGGCAAACCAGGCTTTCTCTGGGGACAAACTGTGACCCAAGAGAGCCACAGGAACCATGAGCACAACACCCCAGACCCAGGGCGAGGAAATAAGTTTTATAGATCCATTTTAAGGGCAGAATAAATGAGCCTTTCTGTATCAGTTTGAGCCATGAGCATGAGCACTGCTGTAACTGCTTCTTGTGTTTGTAGATTAGAACATTAAAACCTTAAATAACACACTCCCTGCTCTACACACGAAGTGAGAGCCCCTTGGCTATGGAGTGTATGAAGAGCTGCATCTACGAAATGTGGTCATAAATCTGCTTGCCTTCTCCCAGCACTAATTCCCAGATCAGTAAGGAAGAAATTAAAAAAAAAAAATTCCAGCCAGAGAAAATGTCAGCTTAGGCTCATATAAAGCCTTTTGGTTGATACATTCAGAGAAACCATATTAATTATCTCATGAATTTCTTGGCTGCTTTTCCTGCCAGCAGGGTTGGATTTCCTGGCACATGAAAGCTCTCCCAGCAGTGTAGGGCAGGTGAAGTCTTTGCTCCCACTTGTTTGCTCCCACTGCCCCTTGCTGCTGAGGGGTTGGAGATGACACAGCACAGGGCACAATGTGCTCACTTTCTTACACACAAACTGGATTTCTTGCTGTCAGAGATAAAATCTTCACTTGCTATGGCAAGTTCAATCCTCCTGCTCTCCATAGGGGATGGGGTGTCTCTTGCCTTTTCCTGGTCAAAGCAATCCCAGAATCCCAGAATCATTCAGGTTGGAAAAGACCTTCAAGGTCATCAAATACACTCCGTACACAATCCACACTTTGTCCCCAGCCCAGAGCACTGAGTGCCACGGCCAGGCCTTCCTTGGACACCTCCAGGGCTGGGGACTCCAAACCTCCCTGGGCAGTGCCTGACCCCCTTTCCATGGAGAAACTGCTCCTGGTGTCCAACCTGACCCTCCCCTGGTGCAGCATGAGGCTTTTTCCTCTCGGATGTCAGGCCCTGTCAGAGCAGCCCCAACCACTGATGTTATGACACCTTTCAGCTTCTCACAGTAAATCGGGACATGAAGAAGTCAAAGCTCCAAAAAACACCTGTGTGCTCTGCCCTGATTTGAGGTGCCCAACAGCTGTGGCAGAGCTGCTGCAGAGCCCCAGGTACCTCCAGGTACCGCCGGGTAACCCAGGGCACCTCAGGTGAGGTGCTGAGGCAGCCACAGCTCAGACATTTTGCTGTGTGAAGAGAAAAGGATGAACCTCTGCTTCCCCAGGACAGCTAACAAGGACTGGGAACTCAGGTGGGAATTAGGAATAATGGAGGACTGATGGCAGCTTCTGCAGTGGTGAATAAGCAGGAGAAAAGCCTGTACATAAGTGTCCTCCTGATTCAGGGTCCTATTCTGACGTGGGGCCACTTCTGCATTATTAATATTATTACTGTTATTTTTATCATTGTTATCATCACCCTCCTCAACATTATTATTATAATCATCATAATAATTATAATTATTATTACATTTATCTAGAATTTGATTTTCCCATTCCTTCTCTGGATGGTTTTGGCTTTTTTTTTTTCCATTTACTTAAAAATGTGGATGTTTTTACCCGTCATTCCACTGGGCACTTCCAGCCACAGTTGTGCAGTCCAAGCCTCTCCTGGTTGCTGTATTTCCCTCAGCCCCTCCTGCCTGAACTACACTTTTCCCTTGGGAACAGCAGCAATTACCTCACTGGAAAAGTAACCAGGGGGAAGTGTTGAGTGCTTTCCCAGTGCTCCCTAATCAGATTTAGCAGGTGGAAGCAGCAGGAAGGAGTTACTGCTCTGCCTCAGAAAATTATGTCAAGGACCTTCACACTGGAGAAAGCCACTTCTGAGAAGGAGATGAAGATGTTTTTATAAAATTCCACTGGAAACAGAAAGTCTCCAGAGGGTGGGAGGGATGTCATGAACTTGGAATCAAACTGCAGGATCTTCAAGTTCTATGCTAGGGTTTTTTTTGCACGAAATCTGCAACTTCAGCTCTGAATTTCCAAGTAATCCCATCTCCCGAGATAATTTAGAGAAGCTGGTTGGCGCCTGCAGCTGAACTGCATTTAAAACACAAGTTTTAATCCCATATGAAGAGATTAATTTCAGAAATGTTTAGAATTTCTGCACTCACAATAACCCTCTTGAATAAAGAAGCTCCAAAACTCCAGATCCATTCCCCAAATGCATTTGGCTTATGAAGTTACTCCTCAGCAAACAGAATTTTTAGAAATACATGGTCCACATGCCCATTAACACGTTTTGCAAGGGCTTTCAGGAGAAAAGGATGACGATGACTGATTTTTCCTTCTGGATAAGAGAGTAAAAGAGAATGTACCTGCTGCTGCCTCAGTCAACTCTGAAGAGCTGAGTTCTTAAAGCACATGACCTCAGGAAATGTCTTGAAGATCAGGGATAGAACGAGAGGAAATAATTGTGAGTATGTCTTAGATTAAATCACCTTCAGAAGGGACTAATCCTGTCACTCAGAGCAGGAAGGGCAGAGGCTGTAAAAACACAGGTCTGTCAGTAAAGAATGAGATTTTATTCGTGATGTTTCGGGTTTCTTTTTTGGTTAAGGTGGAGGAATGTTTTATTCAGAAGATGCCCTAGAATATACTTTATTAAGGAGCCTTATTGGAAAGGAAAGGGCACACAGAAAGGTTGAGCAGGGGGGACAGTGAAGCACCGCACTGTTCCCAGGTTGCAAGAGGAGAAAAGTGGCTCCAGGTGCTCTTTTTTTATGTGCAGGCTGCGACCACCCATCCTCCTCAGTGCCTCAAGCGTTAACAGGCACGAAAACTCCCCTCAAAGGTGCCCTGCTCTCTAAGCCCCATCCTGTTTTCTCTTTTCTCAGAGGTGATTTTCTCCCTGGCATCAAACAGCCCTCACTGTGTAAGAATGAGTCCCAGTCTTCTCCTGGCCACTCAGGCTGTGGCCGTAGGCAAATCAGCTCTTCATCTGTCCTGGATATTTTCTGATTCCAACCACACTTTTAAGGCTGTAGAGAAAAACAACCGGGGTAAGAGAAGAGTGGCAAAAGTTGGATTATACCCAACAACTCCCCAGGGCAGTGGGCACAGCCCCAAGGCTGCCAGAGCTCCAGGAGGGTTTGGATGATCCTCTGGGGCACAGGGGGTGACTGTTGGGGATGGGCCTGTGCAGGGCTGAGGATTGGACTGGATGATCCTTGTTTGTCCCTTCCAACTCAGCACCTTCGTGGATTCTGCCATTCTGTGACATGGACACTGTCTTGCCCGGCTCCTGGAAACACTCCTGCTCTCCTGCTCCCACCAGCATGACCAGGGAAATCTCTGACAGCCTGTTCTTCTGACCAACCCAAACCCTTTCCACAGCCACAAAGTTCAGGGTAGGAATGGGAAAGTTTGTGTTTTGGTGCCTGACATTTGCCATATTTATCACCTTTGTCCAGTTCTGTTACTCAGGCACCTTTCACATCTGAGAGCTCTTTCCTTGTCCTACACCCTGTTGTCTTCAGGAACTGCCCAGGACACTCTGTAACCTGCTTTCAGTGGATAGAGGTGCTCCTGTGAAGGAGTTTTATTTAAATTAATACAATCATATCTAATATGCAACCAGGGCTATGGGTTGGCACTTGGTGATCCTTTTGGGTCCCTTCCAACTCAGCAGATTCTGGGATTGTGTGAACAAGACCAGTGAGTTCCTACAGACTCCTGCTCTAACCTGGTTTTCCCACGAAACTGTTCCGTTGCTGCTTTTTTTCCTTTCCAACAAAAGGCAAGTGAGCCAGTCCATTAATCTCCCCAGTGCTGGCTCTCACCATCCCTGCTTGCACCCCTATCACCAGCAATGCTGCCCCGGCACCACGGGGCCAACTGGACACCGGGACACAGCTCCAGCACTGGGCAGCATCCCTGGAGTCTCCCAGAGCAGCCAGTGTGGAAGGCTCATCTACTCAGCAGGTGCCTCCCAGCACCTGGAATGGGGAGGAGGGAGGGTTGTGTAGAAGTCCAGATGCATTTACAACCAGACATTTCTGCCATGGGTCCATCCAGTGCCTAAAGAGTCTCCAAGAGTGCTGGAGAGGGACTTGGGACAAGGGACGGAATGAAAAGACAAAGGGGAATGGCCTTTAGCTGAAGGAGATCAGGGTTAGATGGGATATTGGGAAGAAATTCTTCCATGTGAGGCCCTGGCACAGGTTGCCCAGAGAAGCTTTGGCTGCCTCATCCCTGGAAGTGTCCAAGGCCATGCTGGACAAGGCTTGGAGCAATATGGAATGGTGGAAGGTGTCCTTGCCCATGGCAGGGGGGTGGAACTGGATGGTCTTTAAAGTCCAACTCAAACCGCTCTCTGATTCTATGAGTGAGGGAAGAATTATATGACCCTGGTTTTGTTTTTAAGGGCTCTTCTTTTTGACAAATTAAGAAGAATTGTTCAGGAGGTTTGTCCCCATCCCAGCATTCCCCCTCCAAGCTCCTCATTACCTCTGTTGGGTTTCTATTTCGAATATTTTTCCTGCCCTACACGGAGTAAAAGGAGGGGGGACTGTTAGTGCTGGTGCTCCCAGTGCTGGATGAGGAGCCTGGGATATCCAGTTATGGGCATGGAGTGCCCTTCCATAACTCCTGGCACAACGTGCTCATCCCACGGTAAACAGGAGGCTGTGCTGGCAACTCACAGCCCTGCAGGTTCCCAGAGGGAGCAGGGAGCTGCACTGGTGTTTGAATGCTTGCAGGGAGTGACTTCTGGGGTTAAATGATGATTCCAGTGTTTACTCCTGAAGATCTCCACAGCCTGGGGGAATGCTGGGAAACAGGAGTCTACACTCAAGTGACGTTCAACCCTGCATTGAAACGACACCTTGGAGTGCCTTCAAGAAGGGCTGCTCCAATCCTAATCCCCTTCCCATGGATGCTGCGCATCTGAACACTGTGTACAGCCCTGATCAGGCTGGGAGGAGCATCACAGCTTCTCCTGCTGGAGATTTGCTGATCTAATTTAGAGAGGGCCTAATATTCCCCTTCTAATTAATTTGTTCTGTTCGCCTGCCACTGAACTGGCTTTTGTTCTTTGGGAACTCCTCAAAAAGTAGCTGCAATACCTGATGGAATTTAATTATATAGGCTAGGAGAAAGTGATTAAGGGCAAAGGGAGGTCTCATCACACCCCACATGTTTCAGGGGTATGAGCAGAAGGAAGGGTAGAGCCTGCTCTTCTCAGGTGGAGGGAGAATACTTAGGAGTGATTGTCTCCAACAGGGACTTTAAGGTTAGAGATAAACTTTTTTTGACATGTGAAAGCCTTTGCCAGGGTCTGAAGTGTGTTACCAAAGCTGTCCAGACCCATCTCAGATACATTCCCTGTGAAATTAGGTCTGCACATCACCCTTGGCCTTTTGCAGCAGATCTGGGTTCTGATGCTCTTTAATCCCCTTGGGAGCTGTGCTTCGAGAATAGGGAAAACAGGCTGCAAGGGAAGGAGCTGAACTCAAAGGCTCCTGATCCTTGCCAGGGAGAGCCTGAGCCAGAGCCTGGGAGGCCCTAGATCCCATATCCCAGTTCTCAGTGGCAGAGCTGAGGTAAAGATGCTAAAGAGGAAAGGAATTCAGGCCAAACTTCATCAGGAATTCTGCAAAACTGCTCAATTCCCCCAGTGCCTGGTCAGCACAGCCATGCAAATCTCTACTCCAGGGCAGAGTGTTATTCAGAGAAAAACAGCGGAATTGCGTAAAAGGGTGGCTAAGGAGACAGAGAAAAATTAGGAAGAGAGAGAGCAGAGGAAGAACTGGGACAAATAAAACTGGCTGATCACAGGAAAACATTCAGTTTGACTCTGGAAACTGCAAAGAGTCACACAGCTGAAGGTATCCAACGACAGTGTGAGTGCCCAGGCTGTGGAAAGGACACAGGACACACCTTTCTAGGCACATCCTGCATTTTGAGGGGCTAGAACAACACTGATGTTCAGGTATCACGTGTCAGCATGTCCTGTATGGTGCTAGGCTCTGAAATCGTGGGTGAGAGGTGCTCTGGGATCCTCTGCAAAACCAGAGCACCCACAGGGGTGATTCCCCTTCAGCAGAGGACTGTTCCCTGTGCCTGCAGCCTCCCGGGGCACTGCCTGACCCAGGGACAGGCTGAATGAGGTGCTGGGAGGGACAGTCAGGGGGCACAAAGGTGACAGACAAAGTGTCTCTGCTCCCAGGCTGGCAGGATCCTCTTGGGAAGGCACATCAGTGATATGGGAAGGGCTGCATGGACAGGGATATCTGGAGGAGATTGTCTGGGATGCACATTGTCACTGTAACATCACAATCCAGGTAAGTTATAAAATAACTGGAAATGGGAAAAAATTGTGTGTAAATTTTTGCCCCAGTCAAGCTGATTAAGCCCCACCACTGAGCAGCCTCTCACACACCAAGGAAGAGCTTTTCGGACTCAAAACACACAGACCCTGTTCTACTTAGGAAACAACACATCGTCCCTTGGGAACTGGGCAGGAGGGGCGAGGGGAAGCAGTGCAGGAGCTGGCTGTGTTCCCAGAGCTTGCTCTCCTGCCACAGGAGACACCACAGACTGTGGCAAGGGAGATCAGGAGACCACGTTTAACACTTTGCTGCCCTGGTGGAGCCTCCTGTCCCTGTCCTGTGCAACCATCATTAGCAGGAGCTGGATGAGAAGGTCTCTCGGGGCAGTGGCAGAGATAAAGGACTTCCTGCTGGGCAAGGACTCTGAGCAAAACATCAACAGCTCTGGAGGAAATACGTCCCTGTCTGAGTCATTTGTGTCTCTGACTCTCAGTGACAACGTTTGTCTGATGGAGTAGCTGATGGGGGGCACTCAGAGCCCATCCTACATAAAACACAGGCCTGTCTGCCAAACATATTTGATCTTTTAATAAATGGTCTCCTTGGACTCCCACAAGCCCTCAGGAGCTCTTTGTTGCTGGAGATACTTTGTGCTCTTCTCCCAAAGGTGGAACACAGTGAGAAGAGCTGCAACCCTACTTCTGAGCTGACAAGATAGTGGGGTCTGTGTGTGCCCACACAATTCTCATCCTGTAGCCAACAGAGAGGCCAAAGCAACCCCATCTGCTAATTACTCTAATTAAGCACAGCCATGTGGGCCAGGAGAGCCAGCAGTGAATGCTCCCGGAGTTGTGGGACAGATGGTTAGAAATTGCTACCAAACAACCACCAATGGAGGTGTTTCCCAGCTCACCCACTATCCCTGTCTGCAGTAACTGGTGCTCCCAGACAGCCTCCTGGGGCGGGTGTGCCCAGGATTCTCCTAGTTCCTGAGACGTCAGGGCTCTGGCTCTGCTCAAAGACACCCAGCATGTTGGACTGGGAGCTCTGGCTGCTGAACAGTCCAGCCGGGCCAGGCTGGAGCATCACCTGGCCAGGCTGCAGAGGGGATCCAGGAGAACCTCTTGAAATTCAACTAAGCCAAGTGCAACGTCCTGCACGTGGGTAGGGTGAGTCTGAAGCACAAACACAGGTTGGGCAGAGAATGGATTGATCCCAGCCCAGGGGAGAAGGCCCTGGGGGTGCTGGTGGGGGACAGGCTGGACATGGCCCAGCCCAGACCCCCCCGTGCCCTGGGCTGATCCCCCAGCGTGGGCAGCAGGGCAGGGGGGGATTGTGCCCCTCTGCCCCTCAGGTGAGACCCCCCTGCAGAGCTGCTCCAGCCCTGGGGCACAGCACAGCAAGGACATGGAGCTGCTGGAGAGAGTCCAGAGGAGGCCCCCAGAGGATCAGAGGGATGGAGCAGCTCTGCTCTGGAGCCAGGCTGGGAGAGCTGGGGAGATTCACCTGGAGAAGAGAAGGCTCTGGGGAGCCCTGAGAGCCCCTTTCAGTGCCTAAAAGGACTCCAGCAATGCTGGGGAGGGATTTTGGACAAGGAATGGAGGGACAGGACAAGGAGGAATGGCTTCAACTGGAATATTAGATTTAGATTATATATATGGAAGAGAGGGTGGGGAAGCCCTGGCACAGGGTGCACAGAGAAGATATGCTGCCCCTGGATCTCTGGAGGTGTCCAAGGCCAGGTTGGACGGGGCTTGGAGCAACCTGGGCTAGTGGAAATTGTCCCTGCCCATGGCAGGGGGTGGGATTGGATAAGGTTTAAGGTCCCTTCCAACCCAAACCATTCCGTGACTCTACGATGGCATGAGTGAGTCCTTCCCAAGCTTAAGAGCAAGAAGAAATGCTCTCTAAAAGCACCTCTTTCACGTGGTCCTACATGAATATCACAACAAGAAACCAGAAATAAAATAAGACACAACCTTGTAAAGCCTTTTGCCACGGCTGTGTCTCAGGCCCAGTATGGCAGCACTGGGCACAAGTTTCCTGTCAGTAAAACACATTCTGTGCTTTTTCTCTCTCTCCAGTCAATGTCTAATTCATTGGCTTTTCCTTGGTGTGGAAATGGGCTCTGATTTCACCCTGCAGTGTGGACTACTTTGGCCTTTTCCAGTGTTTGAGAGGCTTTGAGCCATGTGCACAAGAGTTTAATGGAATGAACTCACTATCCAGGGAGGGAGGTGTGAAATGGGGGCAAGGTGGCAATGTGGGAAGCCTGAGAAGGAAGAACCCTGAGTGGGTTCCTAAATGAAGAAGATCACATACTAATTAAAGCAGCCGGATTTGGTAATGACTGCTAATGGCACATCAAACTGTCTAGTCTGAGATATATGTTTGTTTTGCTGCTTCCCAGTTTGGGTTTGCTCTCTGTTTCTTTATTTTGCTGATTTTACAGTTTTATGGCTGTTGACCTCCTGAACATGACAATCCTGTCCCAGCTCTGACAGGGGTGATGTTAATGACCCACAACGAGTTCCTGTGCCCCAGGAGCACAGCAATTGGTTCTGCCCAGCCCTTTCTGCTCAGTATCTCTGAAAAAGGTGAATGAAATGGAGTATTCAGAGAAACAGAGGGACTGGCTTTGGAAGGGGAAGCAATTTAGATTCCATTGTGGTTTGGGGATTTTTTTTTTTTAGTGTTCTGGCCTGTTTTAGGAGGAAAACAAATATTTCTTGGGTAGTTTATGGTAATGTGTCCTGTCACTTGTCCTAATAGTTTTTTTTCTCCCCAGTGCAGTCCTGTGGCTCTTCTGTGCTCACACAGCCCCCACTCCAATGCAATTCCTCCCATTTTATTGCTGTTTGCAGGGGGGTTGGACTCTCAAAGCACAAGGGGAGGTGGTTTGCAGTGAGACAGCCTGGCTGCCATGGCAGCATTCCCCCAAAATCAGGGCCAGGGACAAGGATAAACCCAACTGTGAGACTGCAACCAACACACCCTCTGTGTCCTCAGAACTCACAGAGGGAGCAAAATAAACCCCCAGATACTTCGAGACTGAGGTTCTGCTTCAGCTCTGAGTGTGTGTGGGATTTGCCTCTCTGTGCCCAACCCAAGAGGAAAAATGAGCAGGCAGCAAGAAGACCTTGCTCTTTAATTCCAGCTTTGGGGATTTCATGCGAAGCTGAGAAATTGGGGTTGACGTGGCACAGAAGTGAAGGGAAAAGTGTTCTCGGCATGGGATTGTTGGGGTGTCCTGTGCAGGGTTAGGAGTTGGACAGAATGATCCTTGTGGGTCCCTTCCAACCCAGGATATTCCAGGATTCTATGAATTGCCTGATGATTATAAAGAAAACAATCTCCCAGACCAATCAAAATACTTCACCTACCTACTATTATTTTTATCCTATTTTTAGATGAGAGCTTGCTGAAGCCACAACTTGTTTTGAGCAGCAACTGTGTCTTTTTCTTTTGGAGAAATTCAACATTAAATACATCAGGGTGTTGAAAAGACAACTCAAGAAAGAATACGCAGTGAGGGGTACAACAAACCTGTCTGCTCTTCTTAGGGAGTTTGTTTGTCATCTCATAGTCCAACCGTAAGGCAGTAGACAGTGTAAGCATGTCCTGGTGCTCCATAGCTGGGACATGGAGAGTGCCACCACACTAAAGTGGTGAGAAAAACTGACCTTGGCATACCAGAGATAATGTTGGATGCTTGCCAGAGATTTTAGAAGTATAGAAGAAGTTGTGTTTTAGAAACTTTAACTATGGGACAGGAGGATGGTCTTCCTAAGGGGACAGATTATCACCTTGGCCTTGAACCTTCCTGTGAAGGGGAAGCTGGTCTTGCCAGGGTCAAACATGGGAGGAGAGCAAAGCTGAGCAGGTTGGAGGTGCCAATGGTCCTGGAGGGTTGGGGAATACAAGGGAATCTCATGGGATCTCTAGCTCTCTCACAGACTCTTAACAAGCACTTCATGACTGTCCAGGTGGCTCAGAGGCAGTTCAGCAGATCAGCCCAGAGCTCAGCTGGGTTGTGCTGTAACTGCTGTAACAGTGGTGGCAGCCCTGTGGTGAACTGAGCTCCTGGGAAGGATTCCTGCCCATATCCATGTCATGGAGGTGTGGGGGATGGCTTCCAAAAGGCTCTGAATCCAAGGTAAGAGTTAATGGGCATCACAAGCTGCAGGAGACCCTCCACAGCACAGGAGATTTTGTGTTGCTGAACTGCTTAAATTTTTGTCTCTTGATTTCTGTTTGTTAATTGAAGGAGAGGAAAGACCTGCTCAAAAGATTGACCAGTGGCAGAACTTGAAGATAGAGCTGGAGCTGGGGAGGTTTAAGTTTGATCTCAGGAAAAGGTTCTTCCCCCAGAGGCTGGTTGGGCACTGACCAGGCTCCCCAGGGCAGTGGGCACAGCCCCAAGGCTGCCAGAGCTCCAGGAGGGTTGGGATGATCCTCTGGGGCACAGGGGGGGACTCTTGGGGATGGGCCTGTACAGGGCTGAGGAGTTGGCCTGGATGATCCTCATGGATCCCTTCTAGCTCAGGATATTCCACGAGTCTGTGGTTCTGCACTGGAGGCTGGCTCACAATATCCCAAAGCTTTACGGTGTCACAACTTGCACTATTGATATGCAGGTGATGCAAGCCATTGATTAAGCCCCAAAGCATGAATTAATTAGAGCTGTAGATGTTGCATCATCATCATGAATTTATTAGAGCTGTAGATATAACATCAGCAACACCATCACAACTTTCTTAAACACAAAGAAAGCTGAGAGCCGTGGCGGTTTCCTGTTGAGCTGCAGTCACTGCACCACCCTGACCAGCAATTCCTCCACCCTGGCTGCTCCCACCAGTAATTACATACTAATTACTTAGGAAAATTCCTTAATCAAACTCACATTGGAGGAGGTAATGAGCAAATAGGTCAAGGAGAGCAACATGTCTCGTAGGCAGGAGCTGCCTCCCTGAGCATCCGCAGACCTGGCTGCCCTGGAGAACCATCAGGAGGCCCTGGGGGGACAGGGATGTGCTCCAAGGCAGCACAAAGCACCCCAAGGCTGCTCTTTTGGGTGCTGGGTGCTCTGGGGAGGCTCCAATTCCCATCTCCCAGGAGGGCTCTGCCCTGGCTCATGCAGCATCCCCTGTTGCTCTGAATGGATCTGAGAATCAGCCTCACTACCCAGAGGTTTGAGAGGACACCTGGATGACAGAAGCTCTCCTGGATTCTTGGAAAGGTTCGGAGACTCAGACAGTCTGAGTTACAAGAACAGAAAATATTTGCTCCAAGATTTCGTATTTTAAACAACTAAATGCAAAGATATATAAATATATATGTAAACCCCAGCTGGGATTTCAGGATCCCCAACCAGCTCCCTGTCCAAGGCACAGCTTGCTGTCCTCCTCACTGACACTGGAAAGCTTTTCACTCCATTATTATCTTCACACAGTTAAATCTCTGCTGTCAGCCCCAGATTTGAGAGTTCAGAATAAGTGCACACCACATACAACCTTTTGGCACCTCTATGGACATTTTTTTGAGCTCATCCAAACCCTCACTGAGCAGCACATGTCCCAAAGCAGCTCCTTCAGGGCTCCAGTCATTCATCTGCTGCAAGCCCCAACTCTTTGTTCCCATCCCTTGCTTTCTGTCACTTTATCTGTTATTAATTCTTGAGAAGACCTCTCCTCTCATTCCATGCTTTTCTTAAGCACTATTGATGAAAGACCTGGCTGACAATTTCCAGAGAAAAATGACTGCGGTTCCTAGACAGCGTCACTGCTCTGCCCACGTCAGTCGGTCCCAGCCCGTCCTTCCCAGGGCACTGGCACGCTCACAGTGTGTGCCCTCTTCTCTCAAAAGCCATCCTGCCTCTCCTCCTCCATAGCCTGACTCTCCTCCTTCATTTTATTGCCATCTCTCACAGTGCACCTGCTCTGCCAGCTCGCCTTTCACATCCCCAGCACCAGCTTCAGGCCTTTCTGAAGATGAATATTGACACCTTCCACTCACCTGAGGGAGAGGTTGGACTCAGCTCACAGGACCTCAGCAGATCCCCTTTCAAAACCCTCCACTGAATACTTAGTCCAGATTGAAACCCTCCACTGAGTACTTAGTCCAGATAGATTTTTATCATTTCACTGATGAAATTTTATACAAAACTTCCCTGATTCTTCAGTTTTGGGGAGCTCCCCAGAAGCAGCCCTAATCCTGCCCGTGGGACCCTCCTGTCGCCCCCGCTATAGACATGAACAGTGCAAAGTTTAAGGTATCAGGTTGTTTGTCTTCCCTGAGTGCCCTCACATTCTGAAAAGACACATTGCTATCATTTTCCAGCACCTCTGCCTAAAAATTTCCCTCCTTTGGATCAAGACATAATATTACACAAGAAAACCGAAACATTTTTCTGTTGGAAAATCTCCTTTCATCTGAAGATGGTTCTCTGGATGAATCTCAACAGAGGAGTTTCCTGAAGTGCAAGTAGCAATTTTCTAGGACACGGAGCTCCTTCAAAACCAGCTTTGTCCAAAAAACTGAGGGCAATTCCAGATTGGAGACTCTGCAAATCTGATAGTGGAGGAATTTGTTCGATTGGTTGGTTTTAAATCTATTTCTTCAGCTCTGATAAATGATTTGACAAAACTCACCAAAAGCAAAAGCCCAAAAATAAACCCCAAACCTATCAAAGCCAGACATTCCATGGGACCCCTTAGCTCCTGGGAGAAAAAAAAAATAGATTCAAGCCCAACGTGAGGTTGCTTGGTCGTGGTGTTTAATGCATTGCTGGGAAGAACATGAACACTCCCTTGAGAGGAAGACCCGACACCCCTTCCCATTTCAGCCTTGTCCTGGGGAGGATTCATCTCCTCCAAAGGCAGGGCAATGTCTGGGCTTTGTCCTTTTCTAAAATAAAACCACCTTTTAGTCCCTCTCTTGGCTCCCTGAGCCGAGGCAGCACTCCTCAGTTAAAGACTTTATTCCAACGCCAAAGACACAAATGCCAGTAAGAGCTTTGAGCCACCCTTTCAGTGCTGCTGCTGTCTCCAAAGGGAGTGGAGAGTCCAAAAGGTGTGAGCTTGGCCAGGGCCACCATGCTCTGAGCCCCTGTCCCACAGCAGGGTGTCACACTGAGAGGGCTGGGATGGGGCAGACTGGGAGGGCTCATGGAGGGTTAGTGCTGTGCCAGCCTACACCTCCTGGTTCCTTGCCCTGGGTGCCCTTCCGGGCAGGGCAGAGGAGTTTTTCCTAATTTCAAGTGCCCCAGCAAAGCCCAAACCCCTGATTTATGAGGGGAAGTGCAATTAACCTCATAAACAATTCAGGGATGGAAATCAGGAGCAGGCTGGCAGCAGCTGGTGAAGCATTAATGGTCTTCCAGCTGCTCAAAGGTAAGTATTTCATCAGCCTCACCACGTATCACTGTGACAGTTGTGTTAAACTGGTGTTCAGGGGTGTCACCTGCAACTTAACACCAGACTGGGGCCAGGTCTGTGCCAGGAGGACTAAACTGGAGTGACTGGGCAGTCAGGAAGGGATGTAACACTGGACACAGAGAATCGCAGAATCACAGAATCAACAAGGTTGGAAAAGACCTCTGAGATGACCCAGTCCAACCCATGACCCAACCCCACCTTGTCACCCAGCCCATGGCACTGATGCCACATCCAGGCTCTGCTTAAACACCTCCAGGGATGGGGACTCCACCCCCTCCCTGGGCAGCCCATTCCAAGGGCTGAGCACTCTCTCTGGGAAGAACTTCTTCCCAATGTCCAACCTAAACCTCCCCTGGGGCAGCTCAAGGCTGTGCCCTCTTGTCCTACTGCTGGTTCCTGGGAGCAGAGCCCGACCTCCCCCGGCTGCCCCCTCCTGTCAGGGGGTTGCAGAGAGTGAGAAGGTCTCCCCTGAGCCTCCTCCTCTCCAGGCTGAGCCCCCCCAGCTCCCTCAGCCTCTCCTCACAGCACTTGTGCTCCAGACCCTTCCCCAGCCTCGCTGCCCTTCTCTGGACCTGCTCCAGCCCCTCCATGTCCTTCCTGAGCTGAGGGCCCAGAGCTGGACACAGCACTCGAGGTGAGGCCTCACCAGTGCCCAGTCCAGGGGCAGAATCCCTGCCCTGCTCCTGCTGCCACACTGTTCCTGAGCCAGGCCAGGGGCTCACGTTCAGCTTCCTGTGCCCAGAATCCCAGCAGAGGGGTGAGAACAGGAGCTCAAAGAGCACCATTAGTACCCCTCGACAAGAAATCAGACCTCCCCAAGCTGCCACTGAGCACTGAGGGCAGGAAAGCAGCTCTTTGTTGGAAGATTGGACTTGATGATGTTGGAGGTCTTTTCCAACCTTAATGATTCACACTGAACTCATGAACATCAAAGAAGCCCGAAAGTGGAAGGACCAAATGCCTCAGGATCATTAGGTTCTCCTGCAGAGGAGGAACCAGATCTACCATGCAGAACTATTGATCTTCTGGCTCCTGCAAAAGCAGGAGGGCCCTGCTGGTTTTCTCAGTTCCCACCCTTCCAGCCCAGCCAGGCTGGTGCCCATCCCTTGCCCTGAGTCAGGAATTTACATTCCATGCACTCCAGTCATACAGTCCCTGAGTCCAAGGGTGCTTAGCCTGGTGCTCACCGCCACGATACCCCAGCTGAGGATTCTGGGCATCCCGCACAAAAAGTTGACCTTTTGCAGTTTATCCATCCAAAATACATTTAGAGAAACAGAGACAGACAGAAGGTGACACAACAGAACATGAGGAAGCAGCAGTGAAATGCACCATGGAGGATGAAGTAGCATGTAGGAGAAATTTGATCAGATAAACACTATTAGACAGAATCCCAGAATCCCAGAACATGCTGAGCTGGAAGGGACCCACAAGGATCATCCAGTCCAACCCTCAGCCCTGCACAGGCCCATCCCCAAAAGTCACCCCCCTGTGCCCCAGAGGATCATCCAAACCCTCCTGGAGCTCTGGCAGCCTTGGGGCTGTGCCCACTGCCCTGGGCAGCCTGGTCAGTGCCCAACCAGCCTCTGGGGGAAGAACCTTGTCCTGAGATCCAACCTGACCCTGCCCTGACACAGCTCCAGCCATTCCCTGGGTCCTCAGGGCTGAAAAGTCACGGGGTATAGTCAGGATGGACTGAGAGAAATGGTATTGCCAGGACTCTTTTGGCTCGAAGAAAGTAGAACATGGATTCTGATGGTACAACTGGACACTGCAGGGACACCAGGGAACCTGCAGCAGAAACTCTGTGTGTTCTGCAGGAGAGGCAGAAGGGAAGGTGCAAGGGGCAAGTGGGGAGAGGAAATTCAGCTTGGCAGCTTGGGTAGATCAAAAAAATAAAAAACGTTATCCCATACTTATAAATCAAATAAATATATAAGTTAATAAGTCTGCTCAAAATCCATGGATGAAATAGTTCTGGAGAAGGTGTTAGAATGAGGTTACCATAGGAGCTGACAAACCTGCCCAGTGGGACACAGGTTTCAATAGAAACCTTCACAATATTCTCAGCTCTGCACCACTGAGAACGTGGGTCACTGGGGGACAGCTGGACTCCCTCCTCCAGCCCAAAGAAGTAATTCTCCAAATGATAGGAAAGCCCAGTTATTTCTGAGGACAGTAGCTAAGGAATTCCTCCAGCAGTCAGGGATACTGCCTGGGACTGTAGAATGCAGAACTTCTAGAGATGGAGATAAGACAGGGATGTAGTTTGACTTCAGAGGGCAAAAAGAAAGTAGGGAGAAAGTCTTGGGACTAAAGCCGTCAGAATTTGAACTTTGGGGAACTTAGAATCTCTGCAAATCTTGAGGCTAAAGTTACCCAACCAAACCGAGGGTCTCGGCTGTGTCAAATATCCAATAATGCTGCCCAAATTTTGTGTGTGTGTGGATGTTTTGGATGTGTGACCCTTTGCCTCATAAAAAACCATCCAGGATTCTTGGGGAGGCAGCTGTTCCCTGGCTGGGAAGTTGCAGCTACATTTGTAGAAGACCTTTTGAGGGAAGCCCTGCTGCTGCCTCGCCTGGCCCTCCAGGGAGCAGTGGGGAGATTCCCAGGCTGGCTCTGCACAGCCCAGGCTCACCAGCCTTGCCAGGGTCTGCAAGAGCTGCAGTACTCAGGCTGGGGGCACCTCCCTGCCCTCTGCAGCCACGGGCAGATGGCACTGGTTTGTTCTTTGTCAGTCAGGAACTTACTGCCCTGCTCAGATGGGAATGGCTCAGGTCCAACCCCTGCCAAGTCCCCTGGGCAGAGCCCCAGGGACTCTGTGTGCCCAGGACAGGGGTGCTGGTGCTGCCTCTTCCCTGTCCTGGGTTACAAACGGCCTCCTGAAGGACAGGGGTGACCTTCCATGTGACCTCATAGATGTCAAGTGACAGCCATGGTGCTACACAACTGTTATTGTGCAACCAGAATGTCTCACACCTCCTGAGAACGTGTCTGACCCCTCAGTACAGCTCTGCCTCCACCACTACGGGGACAGTGAGCACTGGTCAGAACCCACACTGGTCAGAACCCACTCTGATCCACCTGAATCCTTCCATGGGCAAGCCCACCACGAAACACGTTGGGAGATGTCAATGGAGATGTCACTCCACCTCCTTTGCTGACCGTTTGCCCCAGCAGAGGGACTGAAGAAAACAAAGTAGTGACAGCAATGTAGGGAGGAAAGGAAAGCTCGTCTCCCACTCCAGCTCCCACATGCCACCTCACACCTGTACTTGAAGAAAAGATTCGGGCCCAGTTTTATATTTTATATTCTGTTGGCCTTTTAATTCTCAGAATGCGCCTCACCGAGAGAATACACTGGTCGGAAAACAGCCCCCAGTGTGCCAGGGAAAAGGTGACCACAGGGGGAAATGGAGATAATTTTCCAGTAATAAAAATCTTCTGCTCTTCATCTGGGGGGACGTGCAGGTGTGAAGAACAGCCCACACTTGGAATGCAGCAAAGAGCCCAGCCTTGCACTCTGATTAGCCTGATATATCTGGGGAAGGTTTTTAATAAGCCATTTGAGTCAGGATGTTCCTGAGATGTATGTATTCAAAGTGCTGTTTTCAGCAGTGCGTTCCACCCAGAGGCACATTCTGAGCTTGTTCTGAATGTGAACAAATGCAGGAGAGGCCTTTAATCTTTGTGGAAATCGTGGCAAATATCTCCAGCCAACCACGGGGGAGTGTTTCCACCCCAAACATCACACAGGGGAGGGATCGCTGCTCCTGGCCCTGCTCTCCCTTGACACGGGCTCAGGATGGGCTTTGTCCCTTTTCTAAGCCCTGGATGAGCCAGATTCCCTGCTGGTCAGCCCTGCCGGTCATCCCTGCCTTCCCCTCATCTCTCATTCTCGCTTTCCCCCTTCTCCCTTCCTCCGAATCAGCCAGTCTCTGCTTCAAAGTACTCCCTTCATTCATTGAATTAGCGAGTTTCTCCCCCAAATCCCCAGCAAGTATTTGAATTAATTTGCCGGGGCTCGGTGTGGGAATGGCTATGGAAGGCGTTCCAATCCCCCCGCTGCTTCGCAGTTTGTGTTGTCATTTACAGCTGTTCTGAGGAACACAAAGCAGGTGTGAAACGATCCCCCAGTCCCCCCGCAGCGTTTTCCAGCCCCTGGGCTCTATTGCGAGACACTAGTTAAGGTGCAGGTGGGTGAAGAATTAGGGAAACCACTTGGAAAACACGCAGAGAGTTCCAGGAACAGGGATTTTTTTTCTTTTCTTCATAGTCCTGGTGCCATTCACTGACATTTGAACAGAAAGAAGCAGGGCCACCTTTGAATCCTTGAGGATTTATAGGAGACAAGGCAATTCAGTGCCACTCCATCTGCTTTTTCCTCGCAGCATATCCCATGTCAGGGTAAGCCCCAGTGCTTTCCCTCCCAGGAAAATCCCAAATGGGTTAACGCATTTTCTGAGCCACCAGAAAATGTCAGAGTTTCTATCTCAGAAGGTTTGGAGGGTAAGAGTTCCTCTGTGTCCTGCCACTGAAATCCCATTGCCAAGAGGGAGGATGAGTCCAGTCGAGTGGGGAGAGGTGGATGTGCTAGGGTTGGTGCAGGGGGGATAAGACAGGACAGCAGCTGCTCACTTCTGTGGTGTGGGGGCTCTGGGATCCTCACTAAGTTACCCTGTACAGGGTTAGATGTTGGCAGTATTCACTCACCCCTGGTACCAGGATGCCCTTTCATTCCAACTCCCCGTGGTGATCCCAGCTCCCTTTTATAGGGAAATGGAGAACAGAGGAGCAAGGGCCTTGTTTTAAGGGGTCTACACTTCAAAAATAAATGCCTAAAGCTTTGTAAAGACCTCTCAGTGGGTAAGTCATGCCCTGTGCCAGGCAGTGAGGGAGCAGTTTGCCCTGTCCCACACCTCTCTCTCAGCAGGGCTGTGTGCTCTGTGTGTGCTTTGGTCCGGGAGGCAGAGAAACCCAGAAGGGTCTGGGTTGGAAGAGCCCTTAGAGATCATCCGGTTACAAACCCTTTTATGAGAAGGGACATCTTCCATTGGTATGCTCTGGGTTCAACCCCTGCTGCACACACAGGAGTGGGGGCACAGGGGCTGCTAGAGCCAGGCTGTAATATCACAGAGTCACACAATGGTTTGGGTTGGAAGGGATCTTAAAGCTCATATCATTCCATCCCCTGCCATGGGCCTGCCTCACATGCTCCTCTTGCCTATCTACATGGCACAGACCTGGCTCCTCCAACCCTGTGTCTCAACAGCAAGTGAGAGCTTTTACACGTGCACTGGAAAGCAAAGACTTCATCCTCAACACCTTTCAAGCCAAAAAACACAGGACAAGGGGTGGGTTGGAAAGCCAGGAGAATGAGCTGGAATGCAAAGAGTTTAATTGGTCTGAGGGCAACGAGGATGGGGAAGGGCCATGATTTGAAGCTGAGGGAGGACACTGAGGGCACTTGGCATGTTCAGCTGGAGCAGAGAAGATTGAGGGGAGACCTCAGTGCAGTTCCAACACCCTGGGCAGGGGCAGAGGAGGGGCAGGGACTGAGCTCTGCTCTGGGGGGACCAGGGACAGGACCCAGGGAATGGCTGGAGCTGTGTCAGGGCAGGGTCAGGTTGGATCTCAGGACAAGGTTCTTCCCCCAGAGGCTGGTTGGGCACTGACCAGGCTCCCCAGGGCAGTGGGCACAGCCCCAAGGCTGCCAGAGCTCCAGGAGGGTTTGGATGATCCTCTGGGGCACAGGGGGGGACTCTTGGGGATGGGCCTGTGCAGGGCTGAGGGTTGGACTCGATGATCCTTGTGGGTCCCTTCCAGCTCAGCACACTCTGTGGCTGTGATTCCTAGGTCAGTGCTCACTGATGAGCTCAGGTAGTCCCTGGGCAGAGCTCACTCCTGGGTGTGTTCCCAGCCCAGCCTGACAGTGGCTGCTCTCACACAGCAAATGGGATGTGGCCAAAACTTTGCTCAGCTTTTGCAAAGGGACAGAAAGGAATAAGGGCACAGGAGCCTTAGAATCACACACTGGTGTGGGTTGGAAGGGACCTTAAAGCTCATCCAGTCCAACCCACTGCATGAGCAGGGACACCTTCCACTAGCCCAGTGTGGTCCTGTACAGGGCTAAGGGTTGCACTTGATGATCCTTTTAGGTCCCTTCCAACTCAGCATATTTTGTGCTTCTGAATGGATCTTTTTAATTGCTAAATATTTCTTTGGTTATCCTTGCTTAGTCTCACTGGTTTGGACATCCAAATTCCCTCTTGTGATGCTGCCAGAGGTTGAGGGTTATTCGGTAGTGAAAGGTTTAACAAGTGCTGCTCCCTTTTTCCCACAGACTCCTCATTCCCTCGGCCACACTGGGGCTGCCCCTCCTGCTGCCTGGAGCTACTGATTTATCCTGGTCTCCTGAGCCTTTTACTGAGCTGTGAAGTTTTAGGGTAATCTGTGAAAAAAGAGCCTTTGCAGAAACTGTACCCCACTGATAAGACACAGGAGACAACAAAACATCCCCAGTGCAAATATATTTACAAGTGTACTTGCTGGAAAGTCAAAAGCAAAAACAGTTGCAACAGTTTCTTGTGTCTCATGCCCAAACATCTCCCATGACTGATGGCAGGGGTTTATGTGCTGTACCCGTTAGCAAGTGACAAATTTGACAAAAATTTGGAAAAAAAATGGGCAAATCTTACTGCTGTGGGGAACCAAATGAGTAGGTGGACACCGTGTGTGTGCACACACTTCTGAGGGGGTGATGCTCACATGAACCACAGAGCCACGGCACAGCAGCAACACCCAGAGCTGTGGAATAAATACCAGGTGTCTGTAAAAGTGTTTTGGTGGAATTTAGCATTCCTTGGACAGTCCCAGAGCCACCAAGCTGGGCAAGCAGTGCTGATGAGCCACAGTGATACCAGAACACGGGGGTTACTATGGCAACAGGGTTTTTTTTCTCTTTTTTTTTTGTAAGACAGACTAGCGCAAGTTGTGAGCAGGAGCCAGGATTAAAACATAGAGATTTACTTTGAAACAAAGCCTTCCAGGGAAACTCAGCCTGCTGAGAACTACCCACCAAAACACATGGATAATATGGGAATGTAGTGAAGAAGCATTTTCTGGCACTGTGCTCCAGTGGAGAAGAGGCAGTGATGTGGAGAAAGTGCAGGAGCCTGGTGCAGGCATGTAACCAACACGTCTGAGGGGCTGTGGGGCTGTGGGAATACACTGAGGGATGCTCCAAATTGCCCCATGAGGCAGCAGCAGCTTCCTGTGCCCCCATGCCCCCCATGCTGCCAGAGCAGAAGTGGGGGCACAGGGGCTGCCACAGCCAGGCTGTGAAATCCCAGAGTCACACAATGGTTTGGGTGGGAAGGAACCTTCAAGCTCAGCTCATTCCAGCCCCTGCCATAGGCAGGGACACCTTCCACAGGTTGCTCCATCCTGATCTTGGACACTCCCAAGGATCAGGCAGCCACAGCTTCTCCGGGCAGCCTGTGCCAGGGCCTCCCCACCCTCACAGGGAAGAATTTCCTCCTAACATCTAATCTAAATCTCTTTTATTTTAAAACCATTCAACCACTCTCTGCCTGATATTTGCAGCAGTTGCTGTGTTTAAGAGCAAATCCTTGGTTTGCTGGGCTGGTGGGGTCCTGGAATGTGGGATTGATGGAGGCAGGAGAGGCACAGCTCAACTGACAGGGAGCAGTGAGATGGAGTTACAGCGGATGGAGACTCTGTGTGTGTAGGAGGTCCAACCTGATACATTTGAATGCTTTCCCAATTCCTCAATCTGTACAGCTGGATTGGGAAGGAAAAAGAAATACTGTTCTGAAAACATACAAAATAGAATTGGAAAGAGTTTTGGAGCATAACACCCAAAGGGGAAGGCCAGGTCATACCTTGTCCTGTCCTGTAACACTACAAAGTCTGTGTTGGTGACAGGAAGGAAGGATGTTTAAATCATGTGGTTCTCCTCACCCTGTCCTCTGTCCTCCCCCTCCAGATGTGGGAAAGGATTGGGAGCAGAGGGCATTAGAGAAAGTAATGGCACAGGTATTGTGGAGAATGTGGAGTATTGGGAGAAAGGGCAGGACTGGGAGAGGCTCCTTTCCCTGGGGAGCAGTGGCTGTCTGAGCTGCAGGTGTTGTCAACTCAGCCCTCACCAGCAGCCCAGGCCCAGGTCCCCTGGGAAACAGGGATAGGAGGCTGGGGGTCCTACACAAAGCAATGCAGGGCAGCACGTCACAGGACTTCAGGAGGCAGCAGCTGAGGGGAGTCCTGCTCCTGAGGAGGTTTCGATTCAAGCCCTGACCTGAATCTTGATTTGGATATGCAAGTTTGCCCCTTCTTCCTTTAAAGCTCCAGTTTCCCAGGCAGTTGAGTCAGACTAACGACTCTTCTGCTGCTGAAGGAGACGACTCCATCCTCTTCTTCCCACATCCTCTGCCATGGTCGCTCCTCTCTCCTGGCTCTGGAGCTGTCACATCTTTCTTTCTTTAGCTTTTTCACCCAACAAAATCAGGAAGAGGTGAAATGATGGATTCATAGAACCATAGAGTGTTTTTGGTTTGAAAAGACCTTAAAGATTACCTCCTTCCTTGTCCTGCCATGGGCAGGGACACCTTCCACTAGCCCAGGTTGCTCCAAGCCCTCTCCAACCTGGCCTTGGACACTTCCAGGGATGGAGCAGCCACAGCTTCTCTGGGGAACCTGTGCCCAGGCCTCACCCACTCACAGGAAGGAATTTCTCTCCAGTATCCCATCTAAACCTTCTCTCTGTCAGCTGGAAGCCATTCCCCCTCGTCCTGTCACTCCAGGCCCTTGGAAATCATGTTGCTCCATCTTTCTTGCAGGTTCCCTTCAGGCCCTAGAAGGCCACAATTAGGTCACCCCAAAGCTTCTTTTCTCCAGACTGAACAATCCCAGCTCTCCCAGCCTTTCCTCCCAGCAGAGCTGCTCCATCCCTCTAATCCTCTTGGTGCCTCCTCTGGACTCTCTCCAGCAGCTCCATGTCCTTCCTGTGCCTCCTCAAGCAGGAGGCAGCTCTGCAGGGGGTGCAGGAGGTCAGTCAGGAGAGGGGCTGAGAGGGATCACCTTGGGCAGAGGGAGCTGCTCGGTAACACAGCTATGTCCCGTGTAGTCTGAGACCTGAGCAGGGTTTGTAGAAGTTGCCTGTGAGTAAAGACACAGGGGAGCCTGTGCTGGGATGATCTGGGAACTTGGTGTCCAGCTGGGATAGACTCCCAGCATCTTCAAGGCTCCAGGCGCTTTGATGTGTGGGCTGAGGCTCAGAGAGCAGGTTTGGGATTTTGGAGGACTCAGATTTGACACCCTAGTGGCAATTTACAGTCAGAACAATCCTGCCGGCAGTTCAGGGATTTTAGTTAAAGCTGCTCAGGTGTTTCCTCAGGGAAGAAAAACCAACTAAGCCCACTGTATAAGCAGCTGCTGTGTCCTGTTTCATCCTGCAGCTAGCTCTACTGGGAGCTGGGGAAGGGGAAAATCATTTCTGTAGCAAGTTTGCCTCTCCCTGTTTGCCTCTGTGTGTCCTGCTAGATCAATTATTCTTTGTAACATCCATTAGATCTTCAGAAGAAAGGCAGAAACACAGTGTTTTTCTTCCATTAATCACCACAGTTTACAGAAAACATCAATTTAAAATGTTAAGGACAATTTGCAACCAGTATTGACAACAATTAAATTGGCCTCCAGAAAGTTGCTTTTGACACTGTGAAGAATGAAATCTTTATAGGGACATTTTCCATGTTGAGCCTCTCCTGTTTGCTGATCCTATCGCAGTCCAAAGGAGTGTAAACAGAGGTGAGGAGTTGGAAGCAATACTCCATTAAGAGCGTGCCAGAATCAGTAAACTTTCCTTCCCCTCTTCTTGGACCCCTGCCCAGATATTGCAACTCAATCCACGCTCTGCTTCCATCACTAACAGCCTCCTTTCTTTCCCAGTTGTCTTTTTTTGACTTTAAAATTACACAAATGTACTGGAACAAAGGTTCACTGCTTTTTCCTTGGCTTGTCACCCAGAGCAGTGAATTGCACAGCTGAGCACGACACCAGCCCCCATGAAGAGCAGTGGCCATAGGCTATGCAAACGTCTGAGTCCTGCAGCCTTGCCATGGAAAACCTGCTCAGATCAAAGGGGTGTGAGAGTGAAGGTGTCACTGGAGAGGTTCCTGGTTAACTCCTCATGGCTCAGTCCTTGGGTGTGGAATGAGCAGCTCCCTGATGTCTGGGGGGGAGCTCTCACAGACTCTGGAAGTCTGGCCTGGGGAAGTGGGAACGGTTCCCAGCAGAAGATCATTGACCAGCTCTGAAAACCTAATTGATGAGTGTTCTGGTTTAGCATCTAAATCCTCAAAGGCTTAGCCAGGAGCTCTTACTGTCTGTCTCAAGCTGTGCTTGTCCAGAGCAAAGAGCTGAGGCAGAGTCTGCAAGGCTGCCCTACCTGGGGCAGCTTGGCTTCTCCACAGTCCACATCTCCAGGGTATTCCCTCCTTCTGGGATATGTTTTCTGGTGGCTTTCATAAAGAGGTTTTTTTCTAGATTGACAGCCAGCAGGGAAGTTTGGCTCATGCTGAAGACCTGAAAACAACTTTCATTGTGGCGGCAAAGAGCTTTTATCACTGGTGCAGGCCCTGCTCCTCCGGCACTGCAGCCATGGGTGGGCAGCTTGGGAATTTAGTGGGTCTTGCCTCACTCCCCCTTCTCTGAAGCTTTATTACCCTCAGACCATCTTATTGTTATGAACACCTGAAAACACTCCCATGTGGGGCTTTATATGAGCATCCCTCAGAGGGAGTAAAGTCCTCCCTCATGAAAGGACACATCTAACTGATCTTTCTGTTTGATTTAAAATATTTGAGGAGAAAGGGAAGGGAGAACATCTGTCACAACCTCACTTACAATCAGTGAAGTTAATGGAAACATTTCTTCTGACTCTTCTGGGCTTTGGACAAGGCTCTGTGCTACAACATTAGCAAATAATGAAGTTCACATCTCATCACATCCTCCTCAGGAAAATAATTCTAATATATGCGGATGGCCTTTTGCAGCTCTCTCCCCAGATCTGTCCCTGCTTTGTCAGCTGTGCCAACACCTCTATCTCTGGGGTTAAATCACTGCTGGGGAAAACAGCATCTCCACACACGATGTTCCATCACTGCTGCTCACAGAGTGCTGCACCAGGGCTCAAATGGCCCCTCTGGAAAGGCCCTAAGAGGGGCCACAACCTGTGGCTTTGTACCCTATGTCTGCCAGTGCAGGAGTAGATAAAATCCCATAATGTGCTGAGCTGGAAGGGACCCACAAGGATCATCGAGTCCAACCCTCAGCCCTGCACAGGCCCATCCCCAAGAGTCACCCCCTGTGTCCCAGAGGATCATCCAAACCCTCCTGGAGCTCTGGCAGCCTTGGGGCTGTGCCCACTGCCCTGGGGAGCCTGGTCAGTGCCCAACCAGCCTCTGGGGGAAGAACCTTGTCCTGAGATCCAACCTGCCCCTGCCCTGACACAGCTCCAGCCCTTCCCTGGCTCCTGTCCCTGGTCCCCCCAGAGCAGAGCTCAGTCCCTGCCCCTCCTCTGCCCCTGCCCAGGCAGTTGGAACTGCAGTGAGGTCTCCCCTCAGTCTCCTCTTCTCCAGCTGAACACGCCAAGTGCCCTCAGTGTCCTCACACGGCTTCAAATCAAGGCCCTTCCCTATCCTTGTCCCCTCCTTCCATCACTGTCCAACAGCTTTAGACCCTCTTTATATTTTGGCACCCAAAACTGTTCCCAGGGTCCAGGTGAGGCCGCCCCAGCCCAGAGTAGAGTTGGACAATCCTCTCCTCTGTCCTTTATCCTCTGTGGTGCTTCCTTTCGTTTCACATCTCCCCTCCCTGCATCCACGGCTTTTCCTACCAAAAAACCATTTCCCAGGGAGCTCCACAGGCTCGGGGCAGTTCTGCTGTTCTATGATCCATCATTCTGTGCTGTCCACATCCTGTTTGCCAGAGAGACCCCAAAACCCAGCTGTTCCTGGGTCTTTACTGGTCACACAGTCAGCCTGAACTCAAAACTCATCCCATCTTCCTTCCAGCAACCAGTGCCTTACAGGCAGGGTCCTTGTGTAACCCTAGAAGGAATCAGCCTTTGTGAGGGCAGCCGAGTGGAAGGAAGGTGGGGAGATGTTTCCAGGCTGTAGGTTTGGAGCAGAAGGCCATTGCTGCAGGCTTGAGGTCACAGATGGTCAGTGTGGCATCCAGGGTGCAGAGCTCAGCAGAACAAGTGTTTCTGTTAAATCTGCTTCAATATGTATTAATATCTTCAGGATCAGGAAGCAGGGGGGGAAGCTGAAAGGGCTGTTGATGTGCAGGCTACAGTCAGGGAGCTCCAACTCCCTCCATGTCTGAAGTGTCCCACTGCTGCTTTGGAGTTGGTTGTGCATCTCAGAGGTTCTCATCCCAAGTTTCCAGGGTTTTGCCTGTCCTCATCCCATCCCTTCCATGCCCGGCACTGGCTGGCCCACACAGCACAGAGTTAGCAGGGTGCTCTCTCCTCTGAGGCTCCTTGTTGTGTGGGTCTCTTCCTTGGGGACCATCCAAGAGGGACAGGAATGACCCCAGAGCCCTCCAGGTGTGGCATGTGGGAGATGGACTCCTCTCCACCTCCTCTCCTCATCTCTCTCCCTCCTTCCCTCAGGAACTCCAGACACTCCCTGCAGTGCCCCAGCCCTGCCCTCAGCAGCACCTCCAGGAGCTGCTGTGCTTGGGCTCCACTGCCTGAGCCCGAGCCCACCTCAATTTGTCACTGTCACCTCCAATCTCTCTGCTCACTGAAACCAAACCAGCCTGATGGGAAAATGAAGCCACAGTTTACTTAGCAGGACTTCAGGGCACCCTTCCAATTTTAAGTTTGGAAACAAAATTTCCAAGTAAAACAAATCCCAGACTCAATCAGCACGTGTGTAATGAGGACAGTCCTTTCTGGTTGCTTAACCTCTCCTACTCTGCAGTGCTGAGACAACCCAGCAGAGCTGGTGCTTCTCAGATCCCACCACAGAACTCTACAGCTGTGGTCTTCTCCAGCCAATTTGCAGCACCAGTGAGCAGTGCTTTGCCTGGATCTTACTGCACATTACCGCCTTTATGTTTTCCCCCCAGCTGTCCCCTTTCCTTCCTTTTTTCTCTAAATTTTCTTTCCCTTTTCAAAAAACTAAGTATTAGTGACCCTTCTACCTCCACACCAGGGCTTACCAACTTTATTCTAGTTCAACGTACTAGTTTTCCAACTTTCACTTCTTTCCTTCCCAGATTTTAGCATTCACTTATACAGTTTCCTGATTCCCACAAAGATCTGCAGCTCAGCTGAATAACAAAGCACAAATACAGCAGAGCATTGCCCTGTTCTGCCAAGGAAACCTTACAGGAAAACATTCCCTGTATGGCTGTTTTATGAGCTCAGGATCCTTTGTAAGTGATTAGCTCCCTGTCTCCTATGATGTATGGGGACATGTTAACAGCAGGCTCAGCCAGGAACAAGTTCTTTTGGGCAGTTTACAAGAGCAAGTTTTCCCTTCCCGGCTTTGGCAAGGCCTGGCTTTGATATTCAGTCCAACTGGCAGCACTGATCCATCACCCTACGGCTGCCAAGGGCTGTGGGAGGCTGTGCTGGGAGTGAAGTCCCTTTCCTTCATGGCTGGCTTTGGGAATATCTCCTTTTGTGGGCTCCTGCTGCCTGTGGGTGCCTGTTGGAGCCCTGGCTGGGCTCTCATGGCTCTTGTCCCTCACACAGTCTGGGCAAACCCACAGACAAGCAGAGCTGGATGGTCAGGCTACTGCACTGACAAGGTGCCTTCCTCTTCTGAGACGCCTTGCCTTGTTCATCTCATGTCCCAACCCTCAGCCAGGACCAAGTGGACTCCTCACAGACTGCTGTTCTTTTTAATGGGATTGTGTTCAGCTGGAGGAGGCAACTCAAGTGTTGTTCTCCAGATCAACTTTTTATTGCACAGGTGACTCTGGCACTGAGAATTACAGGGGTCACTGGTTCTGAGGGAAATGGGAGAGCAAAGCAATCCTTCTTAGTTCTCAGGAAAATTATTTTTTTCCCAGCAAAAGGCTTCCAGAGAACACCATTGCCTGGGACTGTCTGCACAGGGTGATGAACACTGCACCCAAACCCTTCAAACTGTCCTAGCCAAAGAGATCCAACCAACCAGTCCCAACCAAACCGTCCCAAACCAAACAGCCCCAACCAAACAGCTCCAAGCCAAACTGTCCCAACCAAACAGTCCCAAAACAAACAGTCCCAACCAAACACTCCCAATCAAACAGTCCCAACCCAAACTATCCCAAACTGAACAGTCCAAACAAAACACTCCCAACCCAAACAGTCCCAACCAAACAGTCCCTGCCTCAGCCACATGCCCTTCCCACTCAGAGCAGAGCCCTGTAGGTCATGGAGCAGCCTGAGCTCCCACTGCCTTCCTTCAAAAGCTTCCCCAGCAGGGACCATGAGCAAAACCTCCTCTGATTGCCAGGTGACACAGGTCAGGAAATGCCACCAGAACCTTCCACATTAGGCTGAACAGCTTGTCAGGGCATGAGGGCTCAGCTTTGAGCACACACCCAGATCAACTGGGAGATGGCAACTGATGGAAAATCTGCCACATCCCCCCCAGCAAAGGTGTGCAGCACCCACTGAGACACTGCTCAGGCAACTGTCAACCTCTGAAGCATGAAATAACTCAGAACAATATCTTTATTCCCCAGCCCTGTGCCACTGGGGGAATCAAGGCAAAAAGAAGGCAAATGATTTCACCAAGTTGACCCAGCCAGTAGAAGCTGAAAAAATCCCCAAGGAGTGTCCCCATTTCCAGGCCAATGCTCCTAGAGGACCTCCAGTGCTCTTCTAGGTCACCTCCCACACCATCCTCTCAGCACATGGCCACAGTTCACCTGGATGAGCACAGAGGCCCCAGTTACATGGATTTCTCTCTTCCCAGCTGCTCAGTGCAGGGAGCCCCACAAAGCCTCCCAGCATATGTGTTTTGCTGGAAATACACACTGTTCTACACTCAACACAAGCTCCTGGTATAACCTGAATTTATACCTCACTGGCTCTGAATTTTTAAAATGCCTGGAGAGAGAGAACAGCCATTCTACTCAGAGAAACCTGAAAGAATCATCACCACTGAGCCCTGCACTGCTCCGCTCCGCCTGGTTGCTTTTTAAAGCCAATTATTATCCTAATTTTAGGTTTACAAAGTCTGCTGGTGTAAAGTGGGATGTTCTGCTGCCTTCTAACACAGCCCCTGGTTGCTCTGGAGAGAGAGAGGAGAGTAGCGCTTACCTGGGTTGCTCTTGGAGGTGCGCACTGGAGTGTAATGGTTTTTGGAAGAGGTCCTGACTGGGGTGTTCTCTTTGGGAGAGGTATCTATGGCCGAGATAGTCTCTCTTTCACAGTGTCCTATTGGGATTGGTCCCTGCTGCCTTAAGATGTCAGCCAGAGCCCTGGGGAGAGAGAAAGAGAGGAAAAAAAATCTTTTCACTCATCAGCTAGAACTCAGTATTTTCAGTTCCACAAATCCAGCAGCAGTTGGACTTCTACCAGAAACAGGAGGGGAAAAAAAAAAAAGAAACAATATTCATAATAAAATGAAAAATATGGCTTAAAATCTCATTTTTTTTCTGTGTGGCTGCTGCAGGTAGTTCCTGGCTATTGTTCAGTTTTTCATAGGCTTCCCCTGATTCATTTCACCCCAGAGTTGTGTCATCCCTCCATCATTTTCCTTGCAGTGCAGATAAACTGCTCATTGTAGCAGAAAGCTCCACCCAGAGTCACTCTGAACACATCACAGCCCTGGGACCTGCTAAAGGGGGCACCAAAACTGCCCCTCCCCAAGCCACACTTCTTTAAGATTGACCAAAATCAGGAGTCTGGTCCCCACACTCAAGAAATCCCTAGTCTTTCTGCACCGCAGCAGTGGGGGGAGGGAGTTTTTGAGAGAAGAACCAGCAGCCCAGAAGAAAAGGATTAAACATCGTTCCTGGGTGAATGTCAACACAGCTATTAGCCTACCTTGAGCTTTCTGCCCATTAGGGATTTCTCTAATGGTCCTGAGGTTTCTCTGCTATTCCCCAAGAAAAAGCAATGCCACGCAGGTCAGCTGCAGCCAATGTTTTCCCCTTGGATGGCTGGATACTCCAAGATTTTTTTTTTCTGTGTGAATATCATGGACACGGTGGAATAATCACAGCGTGAAATCCACTGATTTTCTTAGGGCAGCCACAAGCTCCCACTGGAGCCACAGGGAAAGGAGGAAGGGGGTGACTTGTGTAAGTTTAAGGGACAGTGGCCTTTGAAGGATGACAGAGTCTGAAAGGCTCTTTTCTCTTGGCAGAGGGAACATGTCTGATGTCACCTTGGGTACCAAGAAAGATGTAAGGAGGAGAAATTCCTTCATTGCATTTTGATGAGGAGGATGCTGGTGTTGCTCATATCTCCTGGCATTTCTTAAATACCATATTTCTGGTCTTTCATATGAGAAATAGCCTGGGACTCGAGTCCCTTCCATTTTCCAAATGATTTCCTCTCCAGACTGCTGTCTCTGTGCATAATGGATTGCAACACTAATGTGCTCTACAAAAGAAACCCTCAGAAGATCTCAGTGGCTCCCAAAGAGGATTACGTTAGTTCACAACAATCCTGTGTAGAATATTTTTAACCATTTTGGATTTTTTATTGACTGTAGAGAGGGCAGATATAGGGGCTATAACCAACCATAGGATACCTATATGTGCACACACACACTGACACATGAAAGCACAGATTTTATTTAGTGCCAAGACAGGCTCAGAGAGCAGTAAGAGGTAGAGACTGAGCCTTGTCCCAGGTCAGGACTCCTTTTGTTTGCTCCTAAATCCTCACTGAGAAAAAAAGAACTGGCATTTCGTGTTCTGCAAAAGCTGCTGAATTCCCATGGAGTGGCACAGGTCTGGGGGTGCTCCCCATGGATGGTCATGCTCGAGGTATCTCAAACTGGCCACCAGCTTACAGGACATGTTGGAAATTTTGGCTCCGTGTCCAAGGTTGTAGAGAACATGAGTAGCAGAACAAGGAGCTGAAGCTGAGGCCTGAGGTTCCTGCCCTGTGTGACACGGCATCTTCCCCTGCTGAGGAGAGGATCCATTCACCCAATAATCCTGATGCATTCTATCCCACAAGATTCTAGACCAGCACCTCCCCATTGCATTCCAGACCCTGCTGACTGGAGAATATCTGGGAAGCTGAGGAGCTCTGTTTGGCATCACCATCTTATTGGAGACAACACATTTTTTAAAGGCAGCAGGTTGGCAGAACTGAGCCCTTCGTACATATCTCCAAGATATATTAAGCATCAGATGACCATTTAATGGCATCTGCTGTGCAGAAACACTAAGAGTCATTTTTCAGTCACACAGGGCTTTTACCATTATTTACTGGTCCACAGCGGTTTGGGCTCATTTTGAACACTTGTCCAAGACACTCTTAGGGTCAAGAGCACTATCACTCAGAGAGCAGAGGAAGGTGACAGATGAAGATAACGCCAAAACACTTCATAAAACTCTAAGTTCCACTCAGCTTAATGCCATGGAGCCACCTGGGCAGGACCAGCCAGGGCAGGGATCAGAGGGGTGGGTGGGGTGGGGATCACACAGAGCCAGCGCTGCAAACATCCCACAGAACTGGGATGTGGAGCTGGAAGTACTGGTGGGGTGGAAATGGGAGAGGACAAACCAGTTCTGCCTGAAGCTGAGTGTGTTTAACCTGACCAAAAGAGGCCCCACATCCCACTAGTGGGGAGTTGAAAAAGGGGCAGAGCAGGGCTGTTTGTGGAGCTCTAAATCAAAGGAGACAAGAGGCACTTGGTTGAACAGAAAAAATCCACACTGGAACAGCAAAACACTGGAACAGGGATCCAGCAAGGCTGAGGGATCTCCACCCTTGGAGATCTTCAAATTCAGCTTGAAAAGACCCTGAACAACCTCCTTTACCAGTGAAGATGGTCTTGCTTTAAGCAGATGGCAGCAGGAGGGACCTCCAGAGGTCCCTTCCAACTTGTGATTCTGAGTCTGGGACCACCTTCCACTGCAGCTCAGCTCGTTTCTCCTCATACTGCTGCCCTTTCTCCTGCTATTATTACTTTCTGAATGGGGTTTGATACAGCCCTAAATTTCCCTGTCTCCTGGATGGACAGTTTACCTCCATTCACTCAAAATAACTGAGGCAATTCGAGTGAATCTACCCTGGAAAAATTGAAGCTGACAGGAAGTGCCTCATCCTCAGTCATTACCCACCTGAGAGCTGAACCCTCAGCCTGCTGCCCTCTGTGAGGACAAAACCACGTGTCCAGGACAACATTTCAGTTCGTGATTTTTATCACAAACAGAAATACAGCTCAGGGACCTGTTGAGTACAATTGTAACCCCGTTTTTGTTTTCCGTCCTGAAGGGATAGTAATAATGAGAGCTACTCTCTGGCTTGATTGTTGCTCCCAACACAATAAGGAAATGATTTCTGGTGCCAGCCCACCTAAAAGGGAGGAGATTGTTGCTCTCAGACACTGAAGAAATCCTAGGTGATTCTCAGGAAAGTGATGCTTGTCCTGGCAGACTACACATGAGATAAACTGAGCACAACTGTCCAAAGCAGTCCTGGCTGCTAGACCTGGGACTAAACCAATATGAGTTCAGCAGTGCTGAAAGTGTGATCTCCTTATTCCCTAAACACACCAGGAATACTTGAGTACTCCCTTCTCCTCTTCATGGCTACAGAGAGAAAAAAGACTTTTCAGCACCAGCAGAACAAAACTTTATAGGTGGAAGAGACAGTCCAACTTGGATCACACTGGTTATTTCCTTGCCAATTCAATCATATCGCTGTATGTGATCCAGGTTATTTCCATAAAGCCCAGAGGGTGGAAGGTCAGACCCACTTAAGAGAGGAAGGATTTGATTGGTATAAGTCTCTTGGGTACAGTTGTCTAATTGCAAAGCTTCAGTAGAGCAGAGCAAGAGAGTCACTGAAATATTTGGGTCTTGTGTGCACAGCCATTTGTGTACAGTTAGTGCTGATAATAGTACTGATGTCAACAGCCTCCTAATCACCTGCCCAGGGACATGAGACACTTCAGAAATCTTTCTGTGGCGACACATCTCTTATCTCAGGAACACAAACCTCCCTGGCTGGAACGTGGCACCTGTGGCAGCAGCTGGAGCCGCCGGAGCGGCACAACGGCACAATCCCCTCGGAGATAACCACTTATGACACCTCCTCACCCACGTCACTGCTGTGACAACACCAAAGCTCCTTCCCCCTGAACCCAGAATAGCCACAGTGACATCAGGGACGTTGTTCCACACCAGTGCTGGGCCAGCAGTGTGTGAGGGCAACCACAGCAGGACACCCCAGGCCAGGTCCTGCTCTCAGGTGCATTGTCAGGGAAGGTTCCTGTGGGACTCTGGACACTTTGGAAAGGACCTAGAAGGATCACGGAGTGCAACCCTTAGCCCTGTACAGGACCAACCTGGGCTAGTGGAAGGTGCCCCTGTCCATGGCAGGGGGTGGGGGTGGGTGGGGCTTAAAGTGCCTNCCTTTGCAAAAGTTGAGCAAAGTTTTTGGCCACATCCCACTTGCTGTGTGAGAGCAGCCACTGTCAGGCTGGGCTGGGAACACATCCAGGAGTGAGCTCTGCCCAGGGACTACCTGAGCTCATCAGTGAGCACTGACCTAGGAATCACAGTCACAGAGTGTGCTGAGCTGGAAGGGACCCACAAGGATCATCCAGTCCCACCCTCAGCCCTGCACAGGCCCATCCCCAAGAGTCACTCCCTGTGCCCCAGAGGATCATCCAAACCCTCCTGGAGCTCTGGCAGCCTTGGGGCTGTGCCCACTGCCCTGGGGAGCCTGGTCAGTGCCCAACCAGCCTCTGGGGGAAGAACCTTGTCCTGAGATCCAACCTGACCCTGCCCTGACACAGCTCCAGCCATTCCCTGGCTCCTGTCCCTGGTCCCCCCAGAGCAGAGCTCAGTCCCTGCCCCTCCTCTGCCCTTGCCCTGGAAGCTGTAGAAGAAATGCAGTGGGATGAACACAGGGGCCCTCATGCAAAGCAGCTGCTCCTGCTATTCTCAGGTGGAAAAATAAAAGGTCTGGTTGTAAATAAAAAGGGCCAAAAGGGATGGGTGGGAGCAGCAGGGCAGCAAGGTCGGGCATCAGCTGGGGCCTGATGCTAGAGGTGAAATCAACAGACTTTGGTACCAAAGTAGGACTTTGTAACTAGAGAGAAGGTGAAGCTGCAGAGGGTGTGAGGGCCCAGCTCCCTGTCCCCTCAGTAACCCAGCCCAGGACCTGCTCTCTGAATGCTGGATGAGGGAACCACAGCTGGAGCAGTGCTGTCCTCCCCACAGCCTTTTCTCCAAGTACTGTCCTGTTTTCCCAATATCCACAGATTTTTCACACTGATTGATAGTGTGAGTGTGGGCACAGGTCTGCTGAAGACAAGGGGAGTTTTGGTGACAGTGCCAACAGGTTGAGATGTGGCCTGTGGGCAATAAGATTGGAATAGAGGGGTCTGTAGGTGCTGGATGGGAAAGGCAGTGGGAAGAGCTCCCTATTTCCAGCAGTGCAGGTTGTACTCATGCAAAACTTCACTCTGCTGAAAATCCCCTCTCTTGCAGACCTCAAGTGCAGCACGTTAGAAAACAGAGTTGCTTGTTCTAAGTCCCTCTGAATTATGGGAAGAATGGAAAAGGAATGACCAAATGGATCTGGCAGGGCCCAATGGAAAGAGCAGTGCCTGGCTGAGCTGAGAGCCTGCTAAAAGCAGAGCTGTGATGGAGCTTGTGGCAGGACTCCAACCCACTTCAGCACAGCCAGGATTTCACTACAAGTCCTTAAAAAGACCGAGGTTAAAGACTCACCTCTGCTCTGTTACCGACCTGGAAACACAGAGGCAGCTGGTCCAAGAGAGGGGATTTTTCCAGAGTGGAGCCAGTTCACCTGGAAGGGACAACTCTCTCCAAGGGACAGGATTTTGGTCACTGGCCAGTCACACACAGGGTGGCTGTGAATCATTGATGGCTTGGCTTGGCTCCTGTCCCCAGACCTACCGTGAGCCTCCAAACACTGAGCTAACAGAGCTGGGTCTAGGTGGTCCTGGGAGGGCTCCTACACTTCAGATCCTGAGAGGGTTCCCACCCTGCAGGTCCTGCCAGCCCAGCCCTGCTTGTCTGTGGCATGTCCCCGTGCTGCTGTCAAACAGCACCTGGGAAGGCAAAGGGACTGTCTGGCATCAGCAACCTCCCCTCTGCTGCCCTCCCTGGGCATCACCTCCAGGGCACCACACTCTAAAGGTGCCCAGGTCTTACTGACTTGCAGCTGATTGCACCAACACACTGAAAACTGATACAGGTAGGGAAACACGGGGTGGTGCTGCCAGCAAACCTGTGCGAGGCTTCTTGTGGGAGCAATTGCCAAAGCAGGGCTTGTTTCTCCCAGTGCAGGGCCTCAGCAGCATCCTGGAGATGCACCAGTCCCACAGCAAAAGACCAGTCACCACAGCTGACCAACCCACTGGTCACCACAGCTGCCAGAAACGGTAGCAGCTGATGCTTCCGAGCTGGAATTCCAGGGAGGAACACTGGGAATGGTTTTTGTGGTGACGCCTGGCAGGGCTCAAGGAGGGTTTGGACAAAATTACGAGGCACAGGGTGGGATTTTTGCGTTGTCCTGTGCAGGGTCAGGAGTTGGACTGGATGATCTTCCTGAGTCCTTTCCAGTTCAGGATATTCCATGATTCTGTGATTGTGTTCTATGATTCTATGCCTCCGTGTGTGTGTGTGTGTGTGTGTGTGTGTGAATAGGTGAATTCTCCCATGGAATTAAGAAGGGGAAAAGACAAAGCATTGGGACATCCTTCTGGAGCATTTGCACCCAGTGTAAGTGAGGAAAAATTCTCCCTTAAAAATAAACACCACTAGGAAAAGTCAGGTGTCTTCAAAAAAATCTTCATGCCAAACACAAAAAATTATTTGGGAAGCTCCTAGAATTTAGTCTGGCTTTAACAACGAGTTTCAATGAAAGCTGAATTCCAGATGTACTGAGGAGCAGATCGTCGCCCAGACTGTGCCAGCAGGACGGGGTTGGCACCTTTCCTGCCTCATTCATCTTGGGGAACACAAGCCCAACACACAGGTGACATAGTTACACTGTAGACACATCCCCACTGATGAATGCAGGTGTGTGGAACAGGCATTGCAGCTGAAGTAGAAGAAAATAGGTGTTGCACTGATAAATCACAAGCAAACACTGTGGCTGTGAGCCCATCATCTCCCCTGTCTTTAGAACGTGAGGGGGAATCAGCAGCTGAACACTAAAGCTCTTGCCTTGGCTGATTTCAGCTATGACCAAATTTTAGACTGCTTAGACTGCACATCTTACACAACTCTTTACACATCTCACACTAATATACAAATAAATGTCCTGCTGTTCTGTGATGTGGGCAAGGGATTCACTAAACTCACAGTGGGTAATACCAGTGCCTTTGAACACAGCAAGTCCAAAGGGAAAGAAAAACCATAAATATTTTCTAATTAAAAGGTTAAAATGAAGCTTTCCAATGGATGTTTCTCCTCAGAGAGTTGTTACACTGAGCAGGAAGTGGCCAGGGCAGCAAGGGCCAAGCCATGACTGGGGGTTTGGGGACAGTGAGTGGCACAAAGGATTTGGTGCCTCTAGGAGGGCTGTCCCCAGCATTGCTGAGGGTGCAGGCAGGGAACAGGCACCTGCTGCACTACTGGAACAGCTCCTGGTGCTCCTCCACCCCAGCACCCTCCTGGCACTCACCCAGCTCAGCACCTTCACAGAGTGAACAGGGGGCCTTGAAAAGAGATACCAGAATCCCAGAATGTACTGAATTGGAAGAGAGCCACAAGGACCATGGAGTCCAACCCTTAGCCCTGCACAGGCCCATCCCCAAGAGTCACAAACTGTGCCTGAGAGCATTGTCCAAATGATGCACCCAGGAAAGACAGCACTGGGGAGAATAGGTAGCAGTGTTATTGTGCAGAAAATGAACAGGAATGAAAGGCTGCAGGAATTGCACTGAGATGTCAGCTGGTCCAGTTCTTTAGCCTGTTGGTGCTTGTGTATCATGGAGAGGAGGAGACTGAGGGGAGACCTCAGTGCAGTTCCAGCTGCCTGGGCAGGGGCAGAGGAGGGGCAGGGACTGAGCTCTGCTCTGGGGGGACCAGGGACAGGACCCAGGGAATGGCTGGAGCTGTGTCAGGGCAGGGTCAGGTTGGATCTCAGGACAAGGTTCTTCCCCCAGAGGCTGGGTGGGCACTGACCAGGCTCCCCAGGGCAGTGGGCACAGCCCCAAGGCTGCCAGAGCTCCAGGAGGGTTTGGATGATCCTCTGGGGCACAGGGGGGGACTCTTGGGGATGGGCCTGTGCAGGGCCAGGAGGTGGACTGGATGATCCTTGTGGGTCCCTTCCAACACAGGATATTCTGGAATTCTGTGATCCACAGGCACAAAGGCAGCAGAAGCACTCGGTGGACGTGCAGTGCTTTGAGGAGCACACGAGTACGTGCAGAAGTTTCATGCACGTGGCATCTATTTCTGCATCAAGCCCTGTGTAGTGAGCACAATTAAGGGCCTTTAAACTCACTGAAGAAAGCTGTACTCTCCCTGAAGAGCCCTAACTCTGAAGAGCCCTTGCAACAAAGGAGGTCGGGTGAGTCGAACTGCAGCACAATATTTATTGTGGAAGAATCCCACGCTTATCTGCCTGGGGAATGAGGTGTCTAAGCCCTCCATGCAATGCAGTGCACAGAGATCTAAGGAAACACAGCTCGCCCATGTGAGCAGGGACAAAAAGCACCATGATCTCATTTTCCTGATAAAATTCAGACCTTACGTGAAACAGAACTTTTAAAAGGCATCTGATCTCCAAAGGCAGAGAGATCAACTGGTTAAGGATATAAGGGATTACAAAACTAAAAGAAACAGAAGTTCAGAGCGAGACTGGGTTCCCTTGACACCTTAGGATAGAGGTTGACTAATAGAAAAAGTTAATTAGCAAACAGAAAAATATCAAATAAATGGGAATTAGAGGCACTGAAATGATTTGGTGAGGGCAGAATGGTTGGTTTCTGAGAGTGGCCTCTCGTAATGGGAGAAGTTCAAAGAGAAAGGAGAAGATTCAGGAGCATGCAGAGGAATTCTGTGGCCAGGCAGCTCCTGTGCTCTTACAGAGTCAGGCTCTTTTTATAAAATAGACTCAGAGGAAAACATGGCAAAAAAAAACCAGTTACCAAACTGCAAACTGTCAGCAGAGCTTCAGAGTGAAACTTCTCCATGACATGTAAGTGAGACAAAAAGCAAATACTTTGTCCAGGTACATGCTCACAAATACACCCCCTGCCTGGATTTGGCCAGCTGGGCCTGGGAAATTCATCCTGCAAACAGGACAGGATCCAGGTCTTCTCCCTGCTTGGGAATTACCCCAAGTACAACAAGGTGCAGTGCTGGTTTGAAACAGAACTAGTCAGGAGTAACTTCTCTGAGGCCACAAGTCTCTAGTGGAAGGTGTCCAGGGTACAGGTACCCTTCTAACCCAAACCATTCTGTGATTCTATGCCTGTACCTTTTCCTTTTTACCTGTCAGGTCTGACATGTGCTTGTGGACCCGTGTTCTGTGCCTATGAGAGGGACAGGGCACTTTGGAGAAGAGACTCAGAAACCATCAGGAGCAAACAGCACAAAGCAGGGTGAGGAGGAGCAGAAAGTGGGTCTGAATGGAGTAAAAACGTCAGAGCACGAAAAAACACATCAGTGGAAAGAGACTGAAAGCAGCAACAGCATCCAAGGAAAAGCCTTCGGTGTAGTCCCCCTGGCCAGGTGTGTGTTTGAGCACTCTCTCCCTGCCCTGGGGAGGTGTGGAGTTTGATTGTTTGGCTGCAGGGACACACGGCAGCGGAGCAGAGCCGGCTGTGATCCCGTTTGAAACAGCGCGGCTGGAGAGAGGCACTTCACACGAGCTTCACAAGCTGAAAGCAGCTGCCCTCCAGCGACCCCTCGGCAAGCACAGGGCCCGGAGCTGCGGTGAGAGGCAGCCTAGAGGAACATAAACCCTCCTGTGCTCTGAGTTAAACCTCACACGGAGCAGTGCACCAGCCTGCAGGAACATAAACCCTCCTGTACTTGAAGTCAACCTCACCCAAACCAGTGCACCAGCCTGGCTGGGCCTGTGGGCCAACCCATTCCCGTGGAAATTCAGAGCTGCCAGGTAAAAATGGCAAGAAATGGGTCGGTCCCACTGTGGTCTCTACATGGGAAAAGGATGGTCATTTACAAAAGTAGGCAGCGTTATTTTTGCAGAACAGGAGAAGCAAAGGCAGAAGCCAAAGAGAAGAGCAGCACAGGGATCTTTCCTCTCTGCAGCAACACAGATGATGCAGGAGCAGGGAAAGTGAAGCTCTGGGTAGAAGGTGCCTGTTTCTGCCTTTCACACCCATCACACTCCAGGCAAGGCCAGATAAGGAAGACAACCTTTGAGCAGGATATAGAGCTGGTTTCCTGGGGAAAATCTCCTACAGGAGAACAGCTGGTCTCCCATCAGTGTCTACTGCCACTGTCTCCCTCTGCCTTGGGCTGACCATGTGGGGAGCACTTGGAATATTTCAATCCCTCGCTGCAGACTGTAACCAGTCCCAGTCTGTGCATTTCTAGCTCAGCAGAGAGCGCAGTGGCTGCTGCTGAGGGCTAAACAGGGGTCAGAGAGCGACACTACTATCTGTGAATTATTTATGCACTGGAGCCTGGGGATTTGGGGTCGTGGCCACGGGAAGAGAATATTCTGGGTCACCCCTCCGTGCTAGAGAAAAACAGCTTTGCAAACAAACAACTGATATTCCTTGTTCAAAGATTGCTTAACTCATTCCCATCCTGAAAGTAAAGCAAATACTCTGCCCACTTCAGAAATGCTAGAGAAAAAATAAAAAAACCCTGACAAACTGATGAAAACAAACCATCCTCACAAATGCAGACAGAAAGCATCAACGTAATATTGCTGGCTACAACTTTCAGAAATCAGCCTCAGCTTCTAGCTGGAGCTCAGCAATAATTCTGGCTGTGGAAGTCCAAAGCAAATCCAGCCAAGAGGTAATTCTATATGATCAGGCTGAAAGATCCTAAAACCATTAAAAATCAGTTCAGTTCAAAGCATTACAACCTTGTGTGCAGAATATGAATATTTCAGCTGCTGTTTTTCAAAGCTCTTCCACTTACTGCTCTCAGAAACGACCGTCTCAGTCACTGCCACTGCTGAGCCCAGAATCCCAGCAGTGCCTCTGCTTTAAAGGGATGTTGTAGTGCCTGGAAACAAGAGCTGCTTCCAGCTCTGAGCTGCACATGCACATCTCCGTGCACAGCCAGCCTTTCATTTCACAGGAGAGTGACAGTTCTCTGGTGAATTTGTAAACCCTCCTTCTATCAAAAGACATTAAATGAGCCCTGCCTCCCTCCAAATGTTCTTTCTGACTGAGTTAATAAGGATTTTCTGTAAAAGCTGGATGAGAAATGAGCAGAGAAATAACATCTACACACAGAACCTCTATCCAACCATTCACCAGAAAATAACATTTACAATGTGGTCTTGCTCGTGGTGAAGTGCAGGCAAGTCTTGATTAATCTTCCCTGGGTGTGGGATACTGGTCCCAAGGGGCTGTTTCCAGCCCTCTGTAGCAATTTCTGTTTGTTCTGCTGCTTTCCTCCTCATCCCAGAGGTTTTGCTGGGATGTACACGGAGATTTAATGTATTTGCCACCACTACACTGAATTATTCTGGAACTTACGCTTCACTCCAATTGACACAGCCTCAAACACATATCTGAGCACATCCTGATTTCCTCCTTCCCTGTTACTTCTCAGTAGCTGACAGAGACAAAGAGAAACCATTCCACTCCTCATATTTATATTCTGCTTAGAGCACTGAGAGCGTTCTTCCTCAGCCTGATGCAGCCCCTGGCACTTCATAATATTTAAACCATCATGCAGTGTTGATCAAGTTCAGGTAACACAGCTCTGAAAGGTATAATCTTTTACCAGCTATCATATTATAGAAGTCAATCAACTCCTTAAAATGCTCTGGAAGTCAAGCTTCCCGAGCACTCAATCTGCCATTCATACTTCTACACACAGGTGAATCATTTCAGCAGAACTTCTCTAAATAAAGCAAAGCAAGCATCAAAGACATGAAAACATCAGGAATAATCCAGACAAGTCTGGCAAGGCTGTCTCTGATTTCCAAGGGTGAAGGATTCAACCCTGTAGCATGTTGGAGCTGGAGCAGAAGTAACATATGGGCATCCAACCCAGATTTCCAAATTTAGTGTGAAGATAAGGCCCAGGCAAAGTTGCCTTGAAGCCAGAAGAGCTGGGCAGCTGGGGAACCAGCCCTCAGTTAACAAAGCACTTAAAGTAGCCTCTTTTCTGGCTAAGCTACTCTCAGGACCCCTAACCACCCACAGTTGGGTCTAGTTTTTAGCACTGTGGAGGTACTTCCTTGCGAGACCAGGGGCAAGGTGGGCTTTGGGATGGAATACGTGGGTCAGACCCTCAGCAAGTGTAAATCAGCCTGGCCTCACTGCAGGCACGTCTGTTCTCAGGGAGGAGCCTAAATAAAACACATCTCCCCAAATACATAAAAACTGCGTCACTCGTCTGTTTTATTTTGTAAAAACCTACACTTTCTTCCCCCAGTCTCTGATAACTGCAACTGGAGTTCAGTCTTAAAAATACGGTCAATGATTATAATAGTTTTGACTAACAATTCCATATTAAAATAATTTTTATGAAGGGTTATCTGCCAGAGATAGTCTTTCCCCACTCACAGTGTTCTTATAAAGGAGCCTCTCACCGATTTTTACGTTCAGACATTGGAAGCTCTTGGATTCCCGGCACGCAAGGAGCACTCATCGTTTGGAGGGACTTTTTCATCATAAAATAAATATGAACTGAGAGAGTAGATGCATTTGTCCAAAATGAGAATTGCTACAAGCAGCCTGAGCTTTTGCTTTGAAACAGGATTTTCTCTGACACGTCGAGTATTCTCAGAGATATGTAACAGCACTGCTAAAGGGGACCCCAAAGTGCCTCGTGCCTCCTGCACCAGCAAGGACAGGGTTAGCAGGGTTTAGAGGGGATAAAGTAAGAAATAAAAAAGGAAAGATGCAGAGCTCTCCCCACCACCAGCGCTTTCCCACACAGCCTTTGGCAGCATGAGGCGAAGGCACCATCCAGAGGGGTCAGAGCTGTCCCCTTCACGCTCCCTAAACTTCTCCTGGCCGGGCCAGGCAGGGCAGGATCCACAGGGGCCAAGGGGCTCTGCTGCCCCCGGGGCCTTGAGGGCTGCAGGGGGGCCGGGGGAGATGTAGGGGAGTTTTGGGGGCCAGGAGGGGCGTGGCAGGGGGAAGGAGGGAAGAGCCAAGGGGCAGAAGGGCAGAAGGGGGGTAGTGGGGGGGCAGAAAGGGCATTCCGGGAGGGCCGGGGTGCAGGAGGGGGTGCCAGGGTGCCCGGGTGCAGGAGGGAGGGTGAGCGGTGCTGGGGAGCAGGACGGGAAGGG
>VXAY01007235.1:104203-159974 GCA_013399855.1 Oxyruncus cristatus | reverse complement strand
GAGCAGGGGCCGGGCAGAGCCGGGGAAGGACCGCCCACCGCTGCCGGGCCGCTCCTGACATCACCGGCAGCACCGGCACGGCGCCCGCACCGCGGGGAGCTCCGCACACCGGCACCGGCGCGGGCCCGCCGGCCCCGAGGTGGCTCCGGCGGGGCGCGTGGGAAGGGACCCGGAGCGGTGGCGGTGGCAGTGGCGTGGTCGCTGTACAGCTTGCGGAGTGCCGTCCCTGTACCCGATCCTGGGGATGTGGTCCCTGCTGGGATACTGTCCCTGTAGGTGTGTGTGGTCACTATACCTGTCCCTAGGGATGTGGTCCCTGCGGGGATGGGCAGGGATGGGGGCCCTATAAGTGTGTCTGGCCCTTGTACCTGTCCATGAGGATGTGGTCCCTCCAGGTATGTGGTCCCTAAAGGTGTGTATGGCCACTGTCCCTGTCCCTGCAGACTTGGTCCCTGCAGGAATGAGCAGGAATGTGGTCACTAAAGGTGTGTGTGGCCCCTCTACCTGTCCCTGGGGACATGGTCCCTGCAGGGATGGGGTCCCTGTAGGTTTGTGTGGTCACTATACCTGTCCCTGGGGATGGAATTCCTGCAGGGATAGGCAGGGTTTTGGTCCCTATGGGTGTGTGTGGTGAGTGGCCCCTGTCCCTGGGGACATGGTCTCTGCAGGGGTGGACAGGGATGTGTTCCCACTGGCTCAGGTGTGGGTGCAGTCCCTGTGGAGGTGCAGGGTCAGCAGCCCCTCGTGGGTACAGAGGGGCCATGGTGGCTGTAGGTTTGCAGTCTGTTTGGCCCCTCAGTGTGTGCACTGGGGATTGTTCCTATAAGAGTTTATGGATCGATCTGTGTGGGGAATATGGTCCCTATGGGTGTCCAAGGGCTCCATAGACCCTGTAGGTGTGTGGAGTGTCAGGGGTGCCCTGGACATGGGATATGTTCTCTGTCAGTGTGTGGGGGAGGTACAATCTTCATGGATTTGCATGAGCAAGACCTATGAATGTGCACAAATTGTTTGGGCTGGGGGCCCCAGAGACATGTGCAGCCTCCCAGGCTTGGTGGAGTCCAGGGGTCGGTCCCACTCAGCCCAGAGGCAGAGCTCCCTCACCTCTCCAGAACCACAGAACAGTCTGAGCTGGAAGGGACCCATAAGGACCAGCAAAGTCCAGCTCCTGGCCCTGCACAGGACACCCCAAAAATCCCACCATGTGCCTCCAGGAGGTTCCTGTCCCAGGGCAGCACAACCTGCTGCTGGGCAGACATTGCCCCCAGGGCTGTCAGGCCCCACCAGGGCTGTGCTGTCTCCCCTGCCCTGTGCACTCCTGCACAGGGACAGGCTCCCAGGCTCCACAGGGATTGCTGCTCCAGCCCGGGGCCCTTGGCACCTCACTGAGCTCAGCTGAGTCCCAGTTCCCTGCTGCAAAGGTTCAGGGTGGCGAAGGTGGCATCCCCTACACCAGTCTGCCTGAGACACTCCCCACTTCCAACTGGGTCGCCTCCACGGCAGCTCTGGGACCCCGTGACTGCATGCCCAGTGACCCAGGCACAGCCACCACAGGTTTGTTTAAGGCAGTTTTGAGCAAGGTTCCTTCAGGCACAGAAGGTTCAGTGCTGTGAGCCAGGGCCACCAAGCCAGAATTTCCTCAAAGTCCTGGTGCTTCCCCTGTGTCCCACTGCAAACTAAACTAAAACCTTTACAAACATTTCCTGAAGACATCCAAGGTGCTGCCAGCTGGAAGGACCCACAGAGGACAGAGAGGAATCACAGCACAAGAAGATGGGAACTGAAGTGATGCCCTGTAACTGCAGGCAAGTAGTTTTCAGAAGAGTGGGGAATGTGGTGTAGGGGGAAGAGAGCAGTGGAAAGGGAGAACCATCCCTAAAAAAATCACCTGCCTACACCCTGTAAATCAGTTCCTCAAGTTACCAAGGTTTGAATGCCCACAGCTAATTTTATAACTCTCTTAGGAGGCCCCATGGACTGAGAGGTCGGCAAAGAAAGCCTTAGCTCTGCCATCTAAAGCTGCTCTTATGCTGGGGGACACCTGGGGAATCAGGTAATCACTTCAATCTTCAAGAAGCCCCACCCTTTCATGGTCCAAGGAGTACTGGGTGTAAGGGAAGTGCCCAGGTCTCCCTGTTAAATCCATGCCAGGGTGACCCCAGGCCTCAGTAGGGCCTGACCCCAAACTCAAAGCTGAGGTGTAGGACCAGTGTGGCCATATGAGCACCCAGGTGGAAGGTTGGGTTGGTTTAGTGCATGTGCCCTTGTCAACCCTGAGCCCCATGAGCCCAGCTCATCTGTCCTCCTCTGGGAAATAATGTTCCTGTTGTGGGGGACCTCCAAAACCTGACACCAAAGGTCACAAAGCACATTTGACTGATGCTGGAAGGCCATCTCCAAACACTCTGGGCCTTCCAGCATGTCCTCATCAAATGCACCACAGAAAGCACCTTCAGCTGAGTTGCCTTGAAACTCTGTCCCTGCTTCTCCAAGGCTTTGTGAAGTGTGGGAGGCATCAGGATGGAACAATCTGTGTCCTTCCATCCCCTGGGCAGTCCCTGCACACCAATACAGGACCTGAGGTCTCTGCAGCAGCTGTGCCCAGAGGAGGGGAGAAAACTCAGCACCCTCTCCCTGGTGGGCAAAGGCCTGCTGAGGACAATCCTCAGGGACAAGAGCCAGAGTTTTTGGGACATATACCAGTGACATTCCTCTGCCCTTTGGCCAAATGTTACAAGGGCACAGGAACAGCCTGGTGGAACTATCTGCCTGGAGAACAGCATTAAATATTAAGTATTTTGCCCCACAGAATATTTGGGGTCTGAGATGTGCCTTGTTTTAGTGTGCCTGCACAGCCTCCAGAACTGGCTCCAAATGCTCCTCTGATCCCACCATGGCTTTATTATCCCAAGGTAATGATGAAACAAACACTCTGATGCCTCTGCCTCCTCCTGCTCAATTTATCAACACCAACAAGCTAAAGAAGGACAGAGTCTCCCTGGATATCCCATATAATCCCATGGTCTGCAGCCAAAATACAGGATAGAAAGAGCTAAAGCAAATGTGAAAAGAAGGAAATAGTCCCTGAGGAGCAATGTTGGATTTTCTGGGACTTTCCTGGGATTTGAAGCCGCGTTGCTGGCTGTGGAAGGGAAGGAAAGGACGAGATGCTTGCAGAGGAGATGCCTCTGCTGCACATCCAAACCTGCCCGGGGGAGCTCACTCTGGTGCCAGCTCCGCTCCCTGATTCCAGCCCCACCTGGAAGTCACTCCAAAATCTCCAGCACTTTCTCTTTTATCTCCTGTCCCATCCTCCCCGGGTTGTTTTGGCAGCGTGACTGGTTCAGAGCTCTTTTCTTGTTTATCTCCTCTGCCGCGTGCTTTCATCTCTCTCCCGGAGCTGCCGCGGCTGCAGGCGGGAAAGGGAAGTGCAGGTCCTGCTCACTCCAACCCCTACACAGAAGCATTCTCTTTTAGCCCGTTTTCCTGCCACCCCTGTCAGATGACTTTGCGAGGAGTTTGTAATGAGTCTGATGTGCTCAAAAGCTGATTCTTCCTCATCAAGGGATTAAACTGTGACTGTGAATCTTCATTAAAATGAGCCCAGCACTTTGGACCTAATTTTTCTTCTAAAATTAATGTAGCTACAAAAAGCTAATAACAGAAGTTTGGGGGATTATTTCTGTGGAGCTGCATTCTTTCCTGCTTTAATAGGTATAGGAGGGTCCCGAGTTTGTTACAAGAAGGCTGTTTACTCCCAGGTACAGACAGTGAATGGAAAGCAGGCAGGGAAATGTGAGGGGGACAAGTGCAGTGAGAGCAGGCACAGACACAGCAGGGCCTCACACACAGCAGGGCGGGCAGTGCCAGCAGTGATCAAGTTCTTATGCAGCTTCCTGAGCAGCTGCCTTAAAACAGAGGACAAAAGTCTACCCCAGAACAGGGACGTTTCATCAGCTTTTAGTGGTTGGTTGATTGTCTGGTGCCTGAGAGAATTCTGTGGTTCAGACTTTTTTTGTATAGTTTGAGGAGCTGTGATTATTTTTCCCCATGGGAACATCTCAGTTCTGTCTCATTTGTCTCGTCTTCTCACCACAGTGGCAGTGCCTGTCCCCAGCTTGTGCTGTCCTGCAGCTCTGATGTGTCTCTCTCTTGGGTCATTCTCTGCTCTCAAGCTTCTATTTTCTGGCTGGGAGAAAGGGATGAAGGGAGGAGGTGCCAGGCCATGAACAGATGTGTGTGTGCAGCTTTCCAGACAACTGCGCAACCTGGGGATGGACGTTCCACCAGCCCTGACAGCCAGCATTCCCAGGAAAGCTGCAGTGTATCAGGAACAGTGTGGCAGCAGGAACAGGGAAGTGATTCTGCCCCTGGACTGGGCACTCACCTCGAGTGCTGTGTCCAGCTCTGGGTCCCTCAGTTCAGGAAGGACATGGAGGGGCTGGAGCAGGTCCAGAGAAGGGCAACGAGGCTGGGGAAGGGTCTGACTTCACTGGCGTGTCACCAGGCAGAGCCTTGGCCAGGCAGTTCATCACTGCCCTCCCCTGACATGGCCATGTGGGCCATCTGTAAACAGAGGACAAAGAAACTTCCACGGCAAACAATTAATTCCTCATTATTTACCCAGCTCTGCTTACAGAGGAGTCTTCAGGAAGTACTTTTACTGCTGCACTTCTGCAAATCCTGAGGTCCTGTTGTCAGGGTGATGGACACAGTGTCAGTGTCTTCTCCTGGCACAAAACTGACCAGCCGGACCCACAAAGTTCTTCCAACAACGCTCTGTGCTGTGCAGGGGGGCAGTGCTGTTGCCTGCACAGCTCACACATTTGTTTTCTGCTGCTTTTCCTTTTCCTCCTGGTTTGAACTCCTCTAAAATACATTTCCACAGCAAACAGTGGTGTGGCGGTAGAAGAGGCATTTTTCTCCTTCCTCTATGTGTGGAAGAAGATCTGCAGAATGACAGCTCCAAGGTCAACTCCTGTGTCCCCTTCTGAGCTGACAGACACCTGCTTCACCCAAAAAGAACTCACCTGGGAGTGACACTTGTGATGCCATATCTTAGAATCACAGAATCATAGAATGGTTTGGGTTGGAAGGGACTTTAAAGCCCATCCTGTCCCACCCCCCGCCATGGGCAGGGACACCTTCCACCAGCTCAGGTTGCTCCAAGCCCCGTCCAACCTGGCCTTGGACACTTCTAGGGATGGGGCAGCCACAGCTTCTCTGGGCAACCTGTGCCAGGGCCTCCCCATCCTCACAGGGAAGAATTTTTTCCTAACATCCCATCTCAGCCTTTCTCTGTCAGTTTGAAGCCACTCCCCCTTGTCCTGTCACTCCAGGCCCTTATAAATAGTCTCCATTTTTTTTGTGGGCTCCTTCTTAACCTTAACACAAAATCCAGCACAAGGGAAACCCTCCAACTCTCCACTGCAGTGTAGGGCATCCCCTGGGGAGCCAGGCACAAAGAAGGGAATGCAGAGACCTCAGCATGGGGTCCTTCTCCTTCCCTGGTATCTCCTGTGCAAGGTTCCCCAGCCCTGCCCCCCAGTTTGGGAAAGATATTTTGAACAGCTTGGGCTCTCTACCTTTGTCACTGCACAGTGTGGCCTTGCTCCAGGCTGGGTGTCCCTGAGCCCCTCAAGGACAATGTGCCAGGTGGGTGTAACCCCTGACTGTGCAGGGATCTGCCCCACACTGGTCCTGGGGGTTGGTTTCCTTTACCTTGTGATTGTGCACAGAAGGGAAACCAGGGAGAGTTTTTCTTTTCCGTGTCATTCCTGTCCCTGTTGTTATTTCCATCATCTTCATGGCCCAGCCTGTCTCACCAACACAGGGCAGACTTCTCTTCCCAGCAGCCACCCAGGCACCCCTCCAGCAGCGTCCAACAGATCTGCCTTTTCCATGGGCTCTGGCAGTCACTCTTCCATTCAGGTTGTCCTGCAGCTCAAGGCTCTTCATCACCAGCCAGTCTGAGCCAGGAGAGACTGTCCAACTCGGCAGAGGAGCAGATGGAAGGAGCAGGTTGGATGTACCCACACCCTGCACAGTCATTACCCAACCACAGGCTGGGTGCAGGTGACAACACCAGAGAGGGATGAGAGCAATTAACAGTCATGGTAATGATCCCAGGCTGACTACAAGCCCAGAAATATGATGGGAGCTCCCTCCACTGAGGCAGTTCTGGCTGTTTCCATGCCCACCTCACCCAGGCCACCACGGACAACTCAAGCACAGATAGCCTTGAGGTGATGTGAACAGGCATTTTTTTTTGTCTCCAGGCATCTCATCAAAGTGGTTCTTTGCCTGGGACACTTATATCTGGATAGATTAATTTAACAGTAGAAAGCAGGCATTGAAATGCCACAGGAGAGCATATATGCAGCCTGCCATAGCTGGGAAACTGTGTGCTCCCAGACCTCCTCTTCTCACAGATCACCCAGGGCTGTAACAGCTCATCCCTTCCTGTCCCACACATCTGTCTCACCCTTGCTGGAAGGCTTTAGACCTTTATCTTAAGCCTGAGAAGAACCCAGACATGTCTTGGACAGCACCTCAGCAAGGCTTTGGTTATGGCCCTCCCAGCTACAGTCATATAAACCAAACCCTCCTTTCCTAGCAAACCAGCAGCCTCCTGGGCTCCAGCCAGACCAGTCCATGTTCTTGCAACCATAGAAGCAGGAGTGATCCCCTGGAGTGCTGAGGTCACAGTGCTCACCCTCAGGACTAAGCAGCATTATCAACATCCTTGGTTTCCTGCTCTCTGTTGGAAGAGGATGGAAGCAGAGCATGAGAGTCTGCCAGGATCAGCTGGGATGTGTGAGCTGAGCACAATAAATCACCTCTGTGATCATGCTACACACCAAGGGCATTTCTCACTCAGCCTCCTCTGCTGGCACTTCCAAAACCTCTGTGCTATTCCCAGTCATTCCCACAGCTCTGCGTGCCCACCACGGAATTGAACATCAGTCTTGGAGAGAACCACCTACCTGCTCGACTGACAACATCACCTTGTTCTGGAGGGCCTGTTAGAGGTCACCTTTCAGCATTTCTCTGCATCCCTGCACTTCAGCAGAGACCTTGGAAATACCTCACCTCCCAGAGGGTGGAATCAGGCCATTAACCACTACGTCTTAAATGCTACCTGAAAACTGGGCCGATAAACCCAGGCTGTGGGTATTGTGGGAGCAGAAGGAGGTTAAAATGGAGTCTGCAGCTTGTCCAAGCCCTTGGATTCCTGTATTTTGTGCCCAGTCTCTCAGGCTTGCTCTGCAGTCAGTACACAGCCTGTGCTGTGGGGATCTGCAAAAGCTCTTTAAGGAGAAACTGAAGTCCTGGGAAAAACAAAGGCTGAGGCAGTTCCAGTGGGTGTCACATGGATGGCAACTGCTGGGGCTGTTCCCATCCTGCTGAGCCCTGAGGCTGAGTCAGAGCCCACAGGAAGAGAAGGGGCAGGAATATTGGCCCAGACTCCATCAATTGTGTGTCTGCAGCAGTGGGATTCGGGCAGCAGGATTGACTGACTCTCTGTTTTCCTGTGGAGAAGGGAGGATTGACTCTCTCTTTCCCTGAGCTGCAACTAGAGACAGTTCCTGCTGTCTAGCTCTCAGGTGAAGAGCTTGTTTGGTGTCATGGAGAAGCAGCCCCCAAGCCACTGGAGCCTCCCTGGAGCCTGATTCTAGGGGACACATGCACTGGGGAGGTTGGAGCACCTTGAATCTGCTCCAGGGATATGCTTGGACCATCCTCTTTCCTGCTGGGCAGCAGCCCAGGCTCTGCTTGGCCCCTCACTATTAATGAATGCTCTGCCCTGGGGGCTCTCCCTGGGCTGCCACACTGCTGTGGCGGGAGGAGACCCTATTTTCCTGTGAGCAGTAACACTGTCCCTCCCCTGGCAGGGTTTGCCTGGTGCTTCTGAAGAGAGGGACTGTAGCGAGGCCCTGGGAGGAGCAGAGGCTGAGATGCCTCCAAATGGCGGGGTCACCATCCCTGGAGGTGGATGTGGCACTTGAGGACAGGGTTTAGTGGTGAACAGGGCAGTGGTGCTGGTTGATGGTTGGACTTGGTGATCTTGGAGGTCTTTTCCAGCCTCACTAATTCTATGACTCTGTGGTTCTGTGAAATTCAAGGATCCTACAGAGACTTTTCCTGATTTCACAGTAACTATGATCTTTGCAGGGGGTTTTACATTCCCGTGATCTTCCTTCCGTGGTCCTCATGTTTCCACGATTTTCAGTCACCAGTCCAGGTGGGAATCATGGAATCATTAAGGTTGGAAAACACTTCCAAGATCATCGAGTCCAACCTTTGACCAAACACCACCATGTCCACTAGACCAGAGCACTGAGTGACCCATGGTCCCCTTCCTGCCCAGCTAAGAGATAGAAACCTTCCTCTTCCTCTCAGTGGATGAAGCAGCTCAGGTAAGGAAGTATTGTGGGGCACATCCAAAAGTGTCAGGAACAGACAGGATGGGAAGAGAGAGTTGAAACAGTTTTGCATGAGATTGAGCAGCACAAGAGCAAAGGATGAGCTGTGAAGGGCCTGGAGGGGCCATGAGAGGAGCAGCTGAGGGCACTTGGTCTGTTCAGCTGCAGAAGAGGAGACTGAGGGCCGAGCTCATCAGGGTCTGCAGCTTCCTCCCGAGGGGCAGCTCCATCTCTGCTCTGGGGGGACCAGGGACAGGAGCCAGGGAATGGCTGGAGCTGTGTCAGGGCAGGGTCAGGTTGGATCTCAGGACAAGGTTCTTCCCCCAGAGGCTGGTTGGGCACTGACCAGGCTCCCCAGGGCAGTGGGCACAGCCCCAAGGCTGCCAGAGCTCCAGGAGGGTTTCGATGATCCTCTGGGGCACAGGGGGGGACTCTTGGGGATGGGCCTGTGCAGGGCTGAGGGTCAGATTCAATGATCCTTGCGGGTCCCTTCCAACCCAGGAGATCCTGTGATTCTGTGATTCTAAGTGCAAGGTTTACACCATGAGCTGATAAAAGACACCTGGAATGGTCAGGAGAACACTCTGCCTGGGGTCCAGCCCCCTCTGCAGCCCCTGTGCCACTGGACAGGTTTCTGAATAAAGCAAATGAGTTACTCAGATGTGACAGAGCTTTCAGAGTGACACATCCTGCCCCCCATGTCTGTAAGTCCCTCTGTTTCTCTTTCTGGGTGATTTATAGACCTTTTCTAAAATCCCCAGGGATGAGCCAGTTCTTTCCAGTCATTCATGGGCCAGATGAATGACTGGAAAATGGGAGGATTCAAAAGTCCTTTGAATAGAGCTCAGAGACGTCTGAAATTAGGATATTTTTCAAGGTTTAGAGGGAGAGAGCAAAGAAAGCTCACCCCAGGCTTGCAGAATTCAGCAAAGAGTGTGGGATGGGAGCCCTGTGAGCAAGGCAGGGCCCAGGCAATCCCTGCCATGCACAGGAACAATTGCAAAACCCCAAGCAGGGCAGGGGGAGGAGCAGCTCTGCTGTGCTGAAGGCAGGAGCTGCTGCTCAGGCAAGGTACCCCTGGGCTTAATGGGAATTCTTTGCCTTAAATCTTTGTGCTGCTGCCACTTCACTGGTTTAAGCAGCCAAAAAAACGCTTTAGGACTCCCATTGTTGCTGCCTGCAGCCAGCACAGCAGCCCAGGAGGGGCAGGAGGCAGCATTCCCTGCTGGGCAGAGGAGCACGGGAAGGAGCACTCCCTGCTGGGACTTCTGGACATCCAAATGCTTCAGAAAACTGGGTTAATTACGGCAGAAATTATCACAGAATCACATGATGGTTTGGGTTGGGAGGTACCTTAAAGATCATCCAGTCCCACCACCTGCCATGGGCAGGGACACCTTCCACTAGCCCAGGTTGCTCCAAGCCAGGTCCAAGCTCCAAGCCCTGACCTTGAACAATTCCAGCAGCCTCAGCTTCTCTGGGCAACCTGTGCCAGGGCCTCACCACCCTCACAGGGAAGAATTTCTTCCTAATATCCCATCTAAATCTACTCTCTTTCAGTTTGAAGCCATTCCCCCTTGTCCTGTCCCTCCATGTCCTTGTGAAAAGTCCCTCACCAGCCTTCTTGTAGGCCCCCTTTAGGTACTGGAATGATGACTGGGAAGCACCAGGAATGAAAATACAGCTGCATTTGGGGGTTTGCTCCAGTGGGAATGTGCAGTGCAGCTTCCCAGCTTTGTGTTTGAAATTCCTTTTCACTCCCTGAACATTCAACAGGATGTGTGGCCTGGAGAAATGAGGACAAACCCAAGACATGGAGCACCAGGGAGCGTGGTGGGGTTTGCAGGGAATGCTCCCGTGGATCAAGGGCATTTTTTGCCAATCTGTGTTTCATTTGGAAGTGGCTCTGCAGCTGTGACAACTCACTCATATGCTGAACAAATCTGGAGCTGACACCATAAGCTTGGACTATGTGTTGTGCTCTGATCACACTGAGGATTGAGAGAGGGTTGAGAGAGAACCCTGATGGCAAGAAACTGGACTCTGTAGTACTTGGAAAACCAAATGGAAAGGTGAAGGATTCATGGCCAATATGACCAACAGCATAGAGGAGTTTATAAGAGGTAATCTGGGATCTCTTGGAAACAAGAGCAGTCCTACTTTTAGTATCAGGCTACTGACAGGTGGAACTGGTTAAACTGGTGCTGATAGCCTAGGCACACTCAGAATGTTTGATAAATCTGCTCTGTTTCGTACTTTGCAGTCATGGCCTGACCCTGCAGACAGGAGGGTCACCCTGGTGAACAACCAGGCACTGGTCCTGCCCTGCCCCTGATGCTCACCCAGGACAGAAATCTCCTGCTGACCCCTCACCTTGCCTTCTTGTAGGCATTTGGAACTGTGTTTTCTGTTGAAGACCCTTCCCTGCCTTAACCCCCCAGGTACGGTGACTTCACCTGGTCTGGAGTGACCTGCACTGATTTATCCTGGCTTGGTTTACCAAAGCCATGCAAGTCCAGGAGCCCTTTGGCTCAGGGACATCTGGGATGATGAATGCAAGCGCACATCCCCTTTGCAGCACAGCAAGCAGACCATAACATGCAGAGGGTGGGGGTAGGTGGGACACTAAGTGAGATCCTCACACTCAGAGCTGAAGGGGCAAGAATCCCCACTCTGGAGAGGTTTTATTTTGAGAGCTCTTTGTAGATGTAACCACCACAAAATGCCAAGCACTGATCACCCCGGCAGCTCTCCTGTTCCCAGAGCAAAGCCCTTCCACTCCGCAGCTCCCCATTTCTCTGTGCAAGCAGAGGAGGAGATGTTCTGCTGCGCAGGGGAGCCAAGAGCAGGCAGGTCCCAGCCTTGTAGACTCACAGTGCGCAGGGTTTGGGGCAGTGCAGGGATCACTGGTGTTTAGGAGGCACTGACTCCTCTTTCTTACCTTGGCAAGAGCCAGAGCAGCACCACTGAGCACGCCCTGCATGTCATCCTGCTTCATGTGTTCCATGTTCTTCCCAAGAAACCCAGTTCATCCTTGCAGTTGGTGGGACTCCAGACTGGCCTCTGGGGAAGTGTCCATGGGTTTGCTTTTCTACCCTTCCCTGACTCCTGAAGGCAGTTCCTCACCCAAGGCCACGTGAGTGGTGCCCCCGAGTCCCACACTGCCACTGTGACATCGGACTTTGGAGCACAAAGATCCACGTGGAGCCTGTGAGGAGCTCATTGTCCACCTTTACGCTCCCATAGAATCCACAGGGATGGTTTTTAAGAACTTTTAAACTGTGTAAAAAAAAAAAAAAAGCAAAAAGAAAAAAAAAGAAACCCAACAGGGCAGGAACCTAAATTCTGAGACCCAATGTAAGTGAGATTTGGTGGTTCTCAGAGTGACACGGAGGGGTTTTGTGGGGAAGGGTGTTTGAAGATGGGTTCTCTTGTTGGCCTTTGTTGGCCTGCGTGCAGGTGAATCAGAGGCCACGCTACAAATTCTTCTGAGCTTCACATCTGGGATAACCCAAAGCTCTTTTCTGGGGAAAAAAATGCTCCAAGGACCTTTGCTGCTCTCCCCGTGCCTTGGAAACATTTAGCAAACATGCTTGGATTTGAAACTTCCCCATTCTGTTTTTATTAATTCTCCCTTTGCAATAATCCTCAATATGCTTCGCTTCCACTCAATGAGCAAGAGGGGAGCAGTGCCTCAGTTAATTTAACTCCTACAAATTTCCATCTCTGCTGGGGAGAGATTGTGCTTCCTCGCAGATAAAGCAGCTTCTTCATATTTCAAAAGGTTACAGATTAGATCTGCTTACTGCTGTACTTTTATTAAAATTTCCATTTACATTTTTTCCCCCCGTTGATACAATTACAGAAAAGGCAGAAGGAAAACGTTCAACTCGTAGTGATCCCTGAACACTGAAATGTCCTGTGGGGTTCATGGATGTGGCAGGAGAACCCTGTCTCCTGCACCTGCAGATGGGCAGGAGGAGCAGCCTGTCCTCCTCCTCCTCCTCCTGCACCACGTGCTGAGCACTCAGAAGTAGCACAGAGTGTGACCAAATTTCTCCTGGAGCAAAACAGGAGTTGCCTCTGAACAAGAAGGCTCCAGGGTGACCTTATTGAGGCCTTCCAGTGCCTAAAGGGGCTCCAGGAGAGCTGGAGAGGGACTTGGGACAAGAGCCTGGAGGGACAGGACAAGGGGGAATGGCCTTAAAGTGAAGGAGCGTGGATTTAGATGCAATATTGGGAAGAAATTCTTCATTGAGAGGGTGGTGAGGCCCTGGTACAGGTTGCCCAGAGAAGCTGTGGCTGCCCCATCCCTGGGGGTGGGACTGGATGAGCTTTAGAGTCCCTCCCAACCCAAACCATTTTGTGATTCATTGAAAAGGTCCCTGGAGCATTTTTTTCGTGTTTGGTTTATACCAGATGTGAAGCTCATTAGAATTTCCAGCTTGGCCTCTGAAACCCTGTGGTTTCCATGGGGGTGTAAAGGTGGACAGTGAGTCCCTGGTGTTCTCTGGCATTTGAGGAGAGAGCCCACAGCCCTTCCCATTTGTTGTTTGTTTGGGCCTTGGGGGGTGGAGATGCTGCTTCCAGGTTCTGCTGTGACATACAGGGGAGTGGGTGGGGGGTGACAGAAGCTACCTGGTAGCCAGTGACTTGCCTGGCACCTCATGCTTGTTTGTTCCAACAGGGTGTCAACAACCTCAGGGTGACAGAGACTGAGACTACAGGGGCAGCATTTGGGAGAAGAGGTTTCTTCTCACCACAGGCCTCCCTTGGGGTGTTACACAGAGCTCTGCTCATTCCCTTGGCCTCTTTAGGCAGTGTCCAGACAGTGGGACAGGGGGTGTTTGCACTGGGTGCAGTTTGTCCGTTCCATGTGTCCTCACACAAGCACTCAGCTGGAACATCTTGAGCTGCCTGGAAGTCATAAAATCACAGAATATCCTGAGTTGGATGGACCCCACAAGGATCCAGGGAAATGGGTTTGGATTTTATCCTGGTGAACATGAGGATACAGTTCCACAGCCTTCACCCTAAATTTATCCTTGGCACCTCTGGAGCAGCTTCATGTGGGAAGTGATCAGTGGAGATCATTTTATGTCTCATCAAATGTGCTCTGGGAAGGAGAGCAACGTGTGACGAAGAGCAGACTGTGCTTGGGACACTGTCACTCCACTGAGGACAGGAAAGAAAAAGAACAACATGTTAAATTGACTCTGGGGGAGATATTTAGGTCGTTAGAACTGTAATTACCTGTGCTGGAGTCTGGCCAAGACTCCAGGTTTAACACTCCTACTCAGATGAACCTTGTGGAACTAGAGTATGAAATCACAGAAGAACCCCCTGTTCTCCTTTGTAGGGTTTCAGAGGCATTTTCTGCAATTTGGTTGCTCACAAAAGGGGTCAAGATGTCTTCCCAGTGCTCCTGGTTTTTATCAACAGCAAAGAAGCCCTTTTCTGTCTGGAAGGGAAAGATCTGAGTTCTTAGGAGCACCAGAAACGTTCCAAGGCATTTTGATATTTCCTAAACAAAGTGGGAGGAGGTGGATTTATGGAAGCTTTGCCTGTCTCAACAGTGTTATCCTACCTGGTACTGCAGACTTCTCCCAGAGACACTTGTCTGTGAGTGGAGATGGGAAAAACTGAGCCGGAAAATGCAGCTGTGTGGAAGCTGGAGTAAACCAGGAATGCTGTGTGGAAGTTAGAGGGGTTTTCTTGGGTCTTTAGAACTGCAAATGAGGGTGGATGAGAGTTAAAAATCATGGAACTTTAGATTTGGAATGGAAAAGGTTTAAATTAGATGTTAGAAAGAAATTCTTCCCTGTGAGGGTGGTGAAGGGTTGGAATGGATTTTCCAGAGAAGCTGTGGCTGCCGCATCCCTGGAAGTGTCCAAGGCCAGGTTGGATGGGGCTTGGAGCAACCTGGGCTGGTGGAGGGTGTCCCTGCCCATGGCAGGGGGTGACACTGGGCCTGCTGAGGCTCCAGCTGATGCTCTGGGAGGGACCTGCCGTCAGTGAGGAGCAAGATCCCACTCCTGACCCTCCAAGAGCAGCACTCAGACCTCCTTCCCTCCTTCACCCTGTGGGGATCCAGCCAGATAGGACCAATCCTATCCATCAGGAGAAAAGTGGGTGCTTTGCACAGAAGTTTTCCAAGGTATTCTGGGTTTGCTCTGTAATGCAAAGCCAGCAGGAAAACAAAACTGCCTGAGCATGGCAGGCTCCAAAGAGGAGCGGATATTGAACACTGTGTCGGTGGGGAACTCATTGCCACGAGAAATACAGACAGGTTTAAAAGGCTGTCAGACAAATCCACTCCGAATAACACCCCCAGGGCTATTAGGCACTAATGCAGCTCCTGTCTGAGGAGATCTCTGAAGCTCAGCCTGCCTGAAGCCTGGAGGCACATGAGGAGCTGTGTATTCCTGCTTTCCTTCTTCTCTTTCCCTAAGAACTGCAGCTGGATTATCCAGGCACATCCAGGCTTATTTGCTGAGCCCATGGTCCTCCAATGTGCCCATCCTCCTCTCTGCCAGGGGATTTTGCTCAAGAGGCAGTTGAGCACATTCAGAGGCTTTGCAGGCTTTCTGTGGAGTGTCTTTTCCTCCTATGACATGAAGGCACAGTCAGGTTTTGACAGGAGCAGGAACCACCTGAGAACCACGTTGGGACCTCTTCCCCCAGAGAGATGGAGATCCTCCCCCTGGAATCACTCAGGTGCCCCCCAGCCCTCACCACCCAGCTCTGGTGTCAGCTCAGTCACTCTGGGCAGCCTCTGCCTCTGTGCCCTCCTGGCCCTGCCCTCCCTTCTCTCAGCAGCTGCTCCTTGAAAGCCAGACTTGCAGAGAGTAAATGATTCCTGGGTGCTCCCAGCGCCAACACCACCCTAATTAGGTCCTTTGGAGAGAATTTCCTCTGGCTGTTAGTTCTCCTTGATGAGACCCAACAAGGGTTGGGAAGAACAGGCCATTACGTGGGATCTTCCTACCGAAATCCTGGCTGTGGCCCAGCTGGAGGAACCTTTGCACCTCAGGTGACAGCACCAGACAAAGCAAGGCCTGACAAACTCCCTGTCACAGGAGCTCAAAGGCTTGTTCATCTCAAGTCTTCTCCATTAGTTTCCACTCTGTTTGCTGCAGTAATAAAAGCTTAGACCTCTGCTGACAAACCTTTTTTTTTCTTCTGGGAAAAACTAGCAAAACTACTCAGGCCAAAGGGGGATGAGGCCATTGCTGGGCCCTGCCCACTCCTCATGTTTTTAACAAGCAGAGACTGTTGGTAAATGTTATAAAACACAACAGCCATTGGAGTAAATCTGCACTGGGATGGAGTGATCAGCTGTGGGACGAGTTCCAGGGACAAAATGCCATCAGCACAGGCAATGTGTTTCTCCTCTTCTCGGAAGAGTAAGCACAGAGCTCCCTCCTCACCCCCTGAAAATAACCAGCCAGATTTTTCCTGATGCACAACCAATAGGTCTTTTCTAGCTTTACCAAGCCCAGGATAATGATGGGCTCTTGATCCTCATTTTTCACCAGCAAAACAAAAAAATATTCAAGTTTAAAGTTCTGCTTTAAACCAAGATACTCTTTCTCCTCCACGCTTTCCCCACCAGCCCCAGCCTCACACTGGGTCATACTCTGCCTACCCGCATTTATTTCTCTATTTATGTTTGAAGGAGATACATTATATTTTCAGGGATTCTCCGGGGCACGGGAGGGGTGGTGATTTGATTTATGACATTCATTTGCTGGACGTTGCATGCCAGCAGCTCGGGCCCCACTCTGTGTCGCAGCTGCTGTCCCTGTGGGCTGGAGCAGGGCTGAGGGACATGTGGAGAGGGGCAGCTGTGTGCCAGCACATCCACACATGCTGGGCCCAGCTCCCCCGTTGCATTTCCCAGCAAGAGATACTGGTTTAAGCTCCTTCAACAGAGGCAGGTTTGGGTGGAGGGAAAGAGCTCAGAGGGTACAAGAAGAGCCTCCCTATCCCAGAGGAGACAACACTTAGGGACAAACCCCTCTTTCCTCACTGGGAGATATCTCTGCCTTCCTTAGGGCACAATTGCAGCAGCCAAGCTCTTGCTGAGGAGCCTCCACAGGAACAGAGTCCACACATGGCTGCTGGTGCTGGCCAAGGCCGAGGTTGTGATGATCCACCTCTGATGAGTTGCATTAGATCATGACTGGGCAAAGTTTAGTTGAGGAAAAACCAGGCGTGCCAGTGAGGACCCTCCAGCCCATGCCCAGGTACCTGGGACTCCTACAAACATCTCCTGGAAGTGGCAAGCCAAGAGTTCCAACTCCTGTCCCCAGAACCTGTGCTCCCTCCTCCCAGAAGAAAGGAGTGTCCTGGGGCAGCCTGAAAAACAGCAACACACTCAAGTAACATGAAAATGTTGCTGGAACAACCTGTGCACAGACAGGCTTAGCAGCTGGGAAACACCTACATCCTGGAGCAGGGAGCTGGAAACATGCTTTAGTATGTCCAGCTCTGGTTGAACACAGCAAAAAACACCTTGATCTTGCAAGGACTGCATTCAGCCACTGCATCTTGAGAGGCCGGGAAAGCTGGGGCTCTCCAGCCTGGAGGACAGAAGGTTGTGTGGAGACCTCAAAGCACCTTTCAGGATCTGAAGGGGCCTACAAGGAAGCCAGAGAGGGACTCTGCATCAGAACCGGAGTGATGGGACAAGAGGGAATGGGTACAAACTGAAAGAGGGGAAATTTAGGTTAGATATACAGAAGAAATCCTTCCCTGTGAGGGTGGGGAGGCCCTGGCACAGGTTGCCCAGAGAAGCTGTGGCTGCCCCATCCCTGGAAGTGTCCAAGGCCAGGTTGGACGGGGCTTGGAGCAGCCTGGGCTGGTGGAAGGTGTCCCTGCCCGTGGCAGGGCATGGAAAGAGATGATCTTTAAGGTCCCTTCCAACCCAAACCAGTCTGTGATTCCAAGATTCCCCACTCGTCCAGAGGAGGGTCTGCCTTGTGAGGATGAGCCCCTGAGCGTCTCTGACCAGACAGCTCTGAGCAAGGGAGAGCCTGGGCAGGAAGGGATCTCCCAGGTCCCAGCCAGGGCAGCTTTGACCTCCTCCATGGCACCAGACAGTCACACACTCCTTCCTTTTGGGCACCTGGAATGTTCCAGTCAGTGCCACCCATCAGAGCTGGGGGACCCTTTGGGCTCAGTGCTTTGTAAGATGGTGTCTTGGTTGTGGTGAAACCACAAGATGGTAACAGGGAAGATCCCCCTGTGCCTGGCGACAAAGTGCCTTTGGGACAGTGAGGGACAACGCAGCTGCTGCTGAGCTGGCTGGAGCTGTCCCTGCCTGTCCAGCCCTGGGCTGGGGGAGCTGCTCACTGCCTGTCCAGCCCGTGGTGGCCTCAGAGCTCTGTCCCCAGGAGCTCCCCACACCCTCCCTGCCCTCAGTACAAACCCCGCGCAGCTTGAAGCCCTCGATATTTATACATTAATTAGTCCTTACCATTATTATTTGCTTCTCAGCCCTTTAGACACAAAAAAATCGGGCCCCTCGACACTTGCTTTGTTCGTTTGTGAGATTAGATCACTGTGTTTGTTCCCTTGTTTACAGACTGTTGTAATCCCGATTGCTTCACTTAAGTGTTTAATGAAGGTATTTGCTCTAAATTGTTTGCTGGGATTTTCTTCTACAGTTGAGGGATAAGAAGAGTCTGAAGCATGTTATTTCATTGCAATGATTTATACTAATTGATATTTTACATCAAATGGCCTAAATAGTTGTTACCTCTGAGTCAGTGGCTTTTCTTGCAGGAATGAAGCTGATGGATTTTTTTTTTAGACACTGCTGGGGAAGCTTTGTGCTCAAGTAGCAAATCCTCAGTGCAGCCACAACAGAGATGGAAATCAGCCTTTACCCACCTCCCACGGCCTGCACAGGGCAGGGTAAATGCCCACGGGCTCTTTGGCACAATCCACCCACGTTGTCATTCACAGCACTTGGAAGAGTTGATGCCACCCTGCACAGAGGTGATTAGCAGCTGGAATGGCACTGATTTCGGCCACGTGCAGTGATGGGCCAGCTCTGCCCTTGGGGTCTCTGAGCCAATGGCCCTGGGACAGCGGAGCCACTGCTTTGCCCTCAGCACGACCTGCACCCTCCTCACCCTGCAAGCCAGAGCCCCCAGCCGTGGGGGACCCCCAGGGGCCCTGGCAGGAGAGGGGAGGGGGAAGGCTGTGTGTCTGCCTGGCCCCAGCTCCACACCAGGGCAGTCCCCTGCCAGCTCTGGTCTGGCACTCACACAGTGCCCGAGCTGTGGGAGACCCCTCAGAGAACCACCAGCCTGGTGGGGGACAGCAGCTCTCTCCTGGCTCCCAGCAGCTGTGACAAGGTCACTGTCCCCAGTGACAATGTACCACAGTCCAGGAGTCCTCAGCAAAACTTAACAGAAGGTAAACTACACACAGGGGAAAAGGATCAACCCCTGGTCCTTTGGGCTCCAAAACAAAGCCAAGGCAGTCCTTCAGAGCACAGCACCCAGGGAAACGAGGCTGTCACCTCCTCCTGAGCCAGGAGAGCTGCACTCCCCACTCCTCACCCTGCTTGGGCACTGCTGGACACCCCCAGACAAGTGTCACCACAGGCTTTTGGATAACTCATGGATTCAGCCAAATGACAAACCCTCGAGGCCACCCACGAGCCAAGACACGATTCCGTTTGTTGATGAGTAAATGCTTGTGCTAAGAATAGCTCCTTCCAGCTCTGCTGCTCACCTACCTTATCCTGCTCCAATTACCTGCCTTAATTTACTCCAGCTGTTCCTCCAGAGCTCCATGATCTATTTTCTACACCCTTCTGGTTTCTCTTTGATTTTACTGTATATTTTAACATCCGAGATTTATTTCTCTTTGGAAGTGCCTCTCCTTGCAGGAAGGCTGTATCCAGCATTCACATTCCCTCCCTTTCCCATCCCCTCTCAGCAGGCTCTGCAGCACATCCAGATGCTGCCATCACACTCCATACATGCAGAATATATTCAGCCCAGGAAGCACTTGTTCCTGAATGAAACTTATTGTCCTGATCCATTCCGATCTCTCCCAGCAGACAGGTTTGAGGAGGAAAAGTACAGCCTGAATTCCTGATGCCCCATTGAAAATCAGGCTCAGCCATTATTTCCCAAATAGGGGAAATTTCTCCTCTTTCCATCCTGTCTGGGTGGAAATACCTGTTCCCAGAGCAGGTCCGTGGCACTGTGGCTCCTGCTGGCGCTTGGAATGGCAGGGCCAGTCCAATGGTGCTTTTGCCTAATTCCATATTTTGAGAGAAAAAACATGGTGACATGGACAAATGGAGGTACAGCTGGAGCTGGAAAGCAGCTCTGCTCCATGTGGGACTGCCAGCATGGATCTGCCTTCCCTTTCCACAATCCGTGAGGCTCAGGAGCAGGAGGAAGTAAAACAATCCAGACTCCAGATGGGAGAGGCTGAGTGGGGTAGGAGCCAGGTGGGAGCAGGATGAGATCATGTGGGATTGTGGTGGAAGCAGGTGGGAGTGGGTGGGATTGGGTGAGACTGGGATGGGAGAGGGTGGGGTAGATAGGGAGCTGCTGGGAATGGGTGGGAGCCGGATGGGATCTGGGTGAGATCAGGTGGGATAGGGATGAGATAGAGATGGGGTTGGGTGGGAGTCGGGGTTGGGATCAGGTTTTGCGGGATGGGATCAGGTGGTATCGTGTGTGATCGGGATGCGAGTGGGATGGGATCGGCTGAGATTGGGTGGTATGGGGCGTGATCAGGAGGGATCGGGAGCGATCGGGAGGGATCGGGATGTGACCGTGCGGGATCGGGGATGACCGGCCGTGCCCGGGCGCGGCCCGCGCCCATTACCGCTAGGGGGCAGTAACGCACCGCCCGCGGCATCGCCCGAGAACGGGAACGGAGTGGGATGAGTGGGATGGACCGGGATAGAGCGGGATGAGCGGGACGGACCAGGATGGACTGGGACAGAGAGAGGGATGGACCGGGATAGAGCAGGATGAGCGAGATGGACCAGGATGGACTGGGACAGAGAGAAGGATGGACCGGGATAGAGCAGGATGAGCGGGATGGACCAGGATGGACTGGGACAGAGAGAGAGATGAAGTGGGATAGAGAGGGATGGACGGGGACAGACTGACCAGGAATAAACTGACCAGGACAGACTGGGACAGAGTGGGAAAGAGCAGGACAGACAGACTGACACTGACCGGGACAGAGTGGGACTGACCGGGATAGACCGGGACTGACAGACACTGACCAGGACAGATGGACCAAGACAGACCGGTACTGGCCGGTATCGACAGCACGGACCGGCACAGACCGGCACAGACCGGCACAGACCGGCACAGACCGGCACAGACCGGTACAGACCGGCAAGGACCGGCACGGACCGGCACGGACCGGCACGGAGCAGCATTGACGGGCCCCGCCACCGCCTCTCCCCGTGCCTTTTGGAACATCCCCGAGCGCAGGCACCGCGGGGCTCCGTGTTCCTCCGGGCCAGGCCGGGGACCCTGGGCAGCAGCCGTCTCTCACCCTGTCCCTGTGGCCGGGGGGTGACCCCAAGGGGCTCCTCGGCCACAGCCCTTCCACTGCCTCCTAAACACCACGGGGAGGGGGCTGAGACCCCCTCAGCTGTGCCTTAGAACCTCTGCAGTGGGGGCTGCACGTTCCCAGTGCTCCTCGAATGCAGGGAACAGGAATCCTGCTGGGGAGCAGGGAACCCCCTCCTCAAGAATGTCCCACTGCAGGACTTTTCCTGCTGTGTTGGGGCACCTCGGAGTGACAAACCCCCCTGGTGTCTCCTCTGAGCTGCCCGTGAGGGTGGTCCCGAGCAGGAAATACTGTTCCTGATGTCAATAGCTGTGATATGTCAAGGACTTTATTCCCTTGGTCTGTAGTGGTTTTGCTAACAAGTCCTACTGGTATCCAAAGCTGGCAGAGACCTACTCTCCAAAATGGGACGTTTTAGCCAGTTGGAGGGTTTTCAATCCCAATTCCACCATCTTCCTGCATCCTAGAGCACACTCCATCCCAGGGTACCTGAGTAAGGCTCCACAGCCTTCACTGCAGATCCATAAATTTTTGGTCTTTTAAAGGATCTGCTCCACCCCACAGCTCAACTCCCTGGGCAATGCTCCTGCAGGACACAGCTTGTCCTCACCAAGGGGTGTCTGTGCTCATCTTCTTGACAAAAGGCAGAGAAATGGGATTTTTCTGATGGAAACCTGGTTATTTGGGACAATCCTATCCAGCTCTGCAGGCTGCAAATGTTGTTTGCTGCAAAATTGGCAGGTCCCTGTCAAGCAGCCAAGGGATTACTGCTTCCCTTCCTGCTAGAGCTCTCTGGTGTTTGTTCCCGCTCTATCCCTCCTATCTAGTGGTTCACACACTCTCTGCCTTTCCTCTCCTGGTGCCAGTGTGATCCAGGTGCCTTGGACCCCCTCCAGGCTCAGAAGGACAGCAGGATGATGCTGGGCACTGGTCCCACCCTCCGCAAGGGTTTCCTGTCCTACTGCACTCACGCAGGCAAGTACATCTCCAGCCTGCAAAGGAACTGTTCTCCTTAGAAATCCCCCTTTTCTCTCACTGAACAGCTGGATAATGTGCCTTTCATAGTGTTCTTTAGCCTGTGGCTGATGCTGTGGGAGACGCCCATGAGGGCACACAGACACAGCAGCAGGTGGAGGAAGTTTTGCCTTGCACGTTGTAGGAAAGTACTTCCAAAACCTCGCTCTCAAGGAGCTGAAAATGGAGCAAAAGCTTCTTTGGTGCATGAGGACACTGAGCCAACGTGGTGAGATGATCTCCTGGAGGCCAAGCCTGCAGCTTGGTGCTCAGGGACACACTCCCTGAGCCATCCGAAGAGGCCAAGGCTTAAAGCTCATTAGAAATCCTGAGCCAGCAGTGCCTCTGAACTACGGCAGCAGTTTCCAGAGCAGCCAGCCCTGACTCCGACCTTCTTCGCTGGGACTCATATCCCACCCAACTGCTTCCAGGGCCTGCTTCCCCAGCAGAAAGGCAGAGCTGGTGGTGTGTCACAGCCCCTTCACAACTGGGAAGAGATGAGGAGGGCGTGGTGTCCTCTCAGCACCTTGAACTCCTCATCTGAAATCAGGGCATGAAACCAGAAGCAGAGATTTTATCAAGCCAGGGAACTTCAATCTAGAGGGGAAAATGTGAGCAGCAGGGCAGGGGGGATTCTGCCCCTCTGCCCCCTCAGGTGAGACCCCCCTGCAGAGCTGCTCCAGCCCTGGGGAACAGCACAGCAAGGACATGGAGCTGCTGGAGAGAGCCCAGAGGAGGCACCAAGATGGTCAGAGGGATGGAGCAGCTCTGCTGGGCGGAAAGGGGAGAGAGTTGGGATTGTTCAGCCTGGAGGAGAGAAGCTTTGGGGTGACCTAATTGTGGCCTTCTAGGACCTGAAGGGACCAACATGAAAGATTTAGAGAGACTATTTCCAGGGGCCTGGAGTGACAGGACAAGGAGGAATGGCTTCAAACTAATAGAGGCAAGGGTTAGATGGGGTATTGGGAAGAAATTGTTCCCTGTGAGGCCAGTGAGGCTCTGGCTCAGGTTGCCCAGAGAAGCTGTGGCTGCCCCATCCCTGGGAGTGTCCAAGGCCAGGTTGAACGGGGCTTGGAGCAACCTGGGCTGGTGGAAGCTGTCCCTGCCCATGGCAGGAAGGGGAAAAAGATGAGCTTTGAGGGCCTTTCCGACACAAACCATTCTATGGTTCTGTGAACACACCACCCCACCAGCACAGGGTGCCCTGGTGCCCTGCACCTGAAGACCAGGGGCCCAGGGCTCCCTGCTGATGCCCTTTGGTTGGGATGTGCTCTGTGTGTGACATTATAACAACAAAGAGAACCTACACAGCTTTTGGGAACACGCCAAGGAATCCCAGCCCTGCTGGTAATCCAGCCTCTGGTCAATATTGGATTTCTACTCACCAGATATTTTAAAACCCCACTCTCCAAATACTCACTTCCCGAACCTTAAAGACATTAAAATGACATTAAAATAAAGTAGCACTTACCTGGGAAAAAGAAACAGGAGAAAGGTCAATTTTGTTTAAAAGGAACTAGTCATTGTTTTGCTTAACTCTTAAAGGATCATTTAAAAATACACAGGAGAAATCTGGATTTGAAAGCGCTTCTTTAGTTTTACTGTGAATTCCATCAGCTGTCCAGGCTTTAACCAGTTCCTGGCTGGGTTGTGGTTGCCAAGGCTTCACCAAAGGCTCCACCCAGACATTCACCCATTTTTCCTGGTTTTCCCAGGCACTGAGCATGATGGTGGATAGGACTTTTCTGTGCTGGAGGACAGAGAAGGACAGAGATGTCATTTCTGGAGCAACACCAGGAGCTTGGCTTGTGTCACACTGGAATAAAAAAGTGTCTATTTAAAAACAACCCATGAAGAAAACTCCCTGCTTTTCTAAATTCCAGCTTTCCTGGATTTTTCCTTTTTTTTTTTTTTTTCTTCTTTGGGTTCAGTGTCACTCTTCTAAAGCTTGTGTCACATTTTAACCAAACAGGGATGACTCCTGTCATTCGAGGCCCTGTGGGCATTCAGTGAAAGCAGAGTCACCACTGTGGGAGGGCCCTGACCTTCCTGCCGATGCTGTGTCATGTCAGCTTGTCCTGGGCACATGTGTCACGCAGCCCTGGGCACCATCACACGTGGCTGACTGACTGCCTCCCCACACAGCCAGGCAGAGCATTTCCACATCACCAAATGCACTTCCAGCAAACCGAGACCTATTTCATGCCTTGCCTCAGTTCTGGCCAGTCATGGATGCAATGGATGTTTTTCTGACCTCTGCTCCTGGTGAAGAGCACAGGAAGGAAACTGCCTGGAGCAAAGGACACTTTCCTTCCCACAGGCCCAACTCCACAGCCTTCAGTTCCAGCACAGCCTGTATTTGCATCCCAGAGAACTCAGGGGTAGAGGCTCATCCCATCAGGAGGAAGGCCTGTGATCCATAAAGGCTCGTGTCCCACAGCAAGGCTCATGATCCAGCAGCAGCTTCTCTCCCTTGTCCAGGCTCCTACATAAGGAATAAATCTTCCCAAGGAGCTGCATAAGGAAGAGATCTTCCCAAAGAGCTGCTTAAAAGATCTTTCCAAGGACTTGCAATTTTTCCAGCAGAGGAGACATCGGGGGTGTTTTAGGTTCAGCTGTGCCTGGAGGGAGATGTGGCAGCGTCTCTGCACCAGCAACATCCTGGCACAGATGTACCAAAGGCGCCTTCTCCTTCAGCCAGAGTGGTCCCAAATGTCATTGTTCCTCACCCAAACACCACACACCCCTCGAGATATGGAGAGAGACTATTTACAAGGGTCTGTAGTGACAGGAGAGGGGGAATGGCTTCAAACTGATAGAGAGGAAGTTTAGATGGGATATTGGGAAGAAATTGTTCCCTGTGAGGGTGGGGAGGCCCTGGCACAGGTTGCCCAGAGAAGCTGTGGCTGCCCCATCCCTGGAAGTGTCCAAGGCCAGGCTGGATGGGATTTGGAGCAACCTGGGCTGGTGGAAGGTGTCCCTGGCCATGGCAGGGGGCGGGACTGGGTGTTTTTTAAGATCCCTTCCAACCCAAAACATTCCGTTGTTCTATGATAAGACCATTAAGCACAGCTAAAATATTTCCCAGCAAACAGGACCCAGACATGGGGAGAAACCCCCCAGCTTTTGTGCCTTCAGGTGTGAAGAACTGACTGCTTTTAGAAGTCCAAATGTGGATCGTGGCCCTTCCCTGGTACCCTGAGAAAACTGTGTGTCACCCAAACCTGCTATCACCCTCAGGATGGTCAGGTGCCTCAGTGTCACCTGCCTGTCACTCAGAGGGTTGCCAAACACTGCTCCACCACCTTCAATAGAGAGACACAGAATCACAGAATCATTAAGGTTGGAAAAGACCTCTGAGATGATCCAGTCCAACCCATGACCCAACCCCACCTTGTCACCCAGCCCATGGCACTGATGCCACATCCAGTCTGTCCTTAAACACCTCCAGGGACGGGGACTGCACCCCCTCCCTGGGCAGCCCATTCCAAGGGCTGAGCACTCTCTCTGGGAAGAACTTCTTCCCAATGTCCAACCTAAACCTCCCCTGGGGCAGCTCAAGGCTGTGCCCTCTTGTCCCACTGCTGGTTCCTGGGAGCAGAGCCCGCCCCCCCCCGGCTGCCCCCTCCTGTCAGGGGGTTGGAGAGAGGGAGAAGGGCTCCCCTGAGCCTCCTCCTCTCCAGGCTGAGCCCCCCCAGCTCCCTCAGCCTCTCCTCACAGCACTTGTGCTCCAGACCCTTCCCCAGCCTCGTTGCCCTTCACCTCCACCTGTCTGAGAGCAAGTGCCATGAATCCCTGATGTGTTTGTAGCTAAGCACCAGGAGTCTTTCCATTAGCTTCAGTTTACTGTCTGGATGGGACATACCTCTCTCCTGCTCACACTGTGGGCATCAGCATCTCTGAAGACCGCTGAGAGAATTCAACAGCTCCTCGGGAAGAACAAAAACCTGGATGCCCCTGCTTGTGCACAGGGCATGAATCAGAGCAGCCCGAGAGAGAGCTGAGACACACACAGATCCCTGTGTCCAAATCTCATCCTCAGCAAAAAAAGCAGCACCAGGGATGGAAGTTTGATGCAAACACTGGCCCTGAGCCAGAGGCTGTGTAATCACCCTGACAGTGAGATGGATGGAGCAGAGAGAAACTTCTGGGAACTCAGCTGTGATAGGAGAAAATATGAGCACAAATGGCTTTTATCTCTGTAAATCAGGGCCTGAATCGCATCACTTCCCTCCCACAAGAGGTGTGTTTTCTATTCATCCTTTATCCTAAAATCTCTCTGCTTCAAGGGCTTGAAATGTTATAACTCTTCTAATTTTTAATAGGTTTAATTAAACTTTTGATTAGTTGTTTTAGTTAATCATAAATGCTCTGTTAGGTCTTAAATCACTCTTAGGCAGCATTTAGCAAAAAAAGTTGTCATAAGATACTTCTGTGGGAGCAGAGCTTGGGCAAAGTACTAAGGCTGTAAGTTTTGTTAAAAGTTAACCCTGATATGCTACAATGAACAGAGATGAGAGAGAGAAAGGTGTGTTGTTGAAGCTGCATATCTGGAACCCAGGATTTATGAATTGCAAGGACCTTTTGCAGAAATCAACAGATAAGAAGGCCAAGAAAGACTCAATATGTGGGATGGAAAGTCCCCAAAAAGGGACCCCCAAGAATCATCGAGTCCAACCCTCAACCCTGCACAGGCCCATCCCCAGGAGTCACCCCCTGTGCCCCAGAGGATCATCCAAACCCTCCTGGAGCTCTGGCAGCCTTGGGGCTGTGCCCACTGCCCTGGGGAGCCTGGTCAGTGCCCAACCAGCCTCTGGGGGAAGAACCTTGTCCTGAGATCCAACCTGACCCTGCCCTGACACAGCTCCAGCCATTCCCTGGCTCCTGTCCCTGGTCCCCCAGAGCAGAGCTCAGTCCCTGCCCCTCCTCTGCCCCTGCCCAGGCAGTTGGAACTGCACTGAGGTCTCCCCTCAGTCTCCTCTTCTCCAGCTGAACACCCCAAGCGCCCTCAGTGTCCTCACACGGCTTCAAATCAAGGCCCTTCCCCGTCCTCGTTCCCTCCTTTGGACACTCTCCAATGGCTTCAGATCTTCCTTATATTGTAGTGCCCCAAACTGTCTCGTGATGCTCAGGGTGGTACAAGCACAGCAGAGCCCTGGGGTGCCCTGTGGGTTGTTTCTTTGGGGATATTTATTCCTTGCTGACACTGGTGCTGTAGCTGGCTTGATTTCCTCAGGTAAGGGAAACCAGTGCCAAAGGACTGATACCCCTGGCCCAGTCCTCTGCCAGGCTCTGTAGGGACTATTAAAGCCTTCCCAGGAATTCTGCCCTCTCCCCTGTGGGATGTCAATCCAGAGCCCGACTTGCCCTGCTCTGCCAGCCATAAGCCTTAGTTTCTTGGTGCTCTACTAATGCTGGTTTTCGTTTCTCTGACTGAAGGTTGACTTTGCCCTCCATCCCTGGCAAAACCGCACTCAGCAAAGCACTCCAGAGTACACTGAACTGGAAACATGGCAATATTACAAGAGAGATCAGTAGGACTGGAAATTTAAGGGCTGCCAGTGCTTCTAATTCCACAGCCCTGCCTTCAGCCCCTTCTCCTCTGCCAGGCTTGAAGCCCTGGGGCTGACATTTTCCATGCTGGGGTTCTGGCACAGGCTGGATCAGCCCACTGTGTTTCATCCACACAACTTTGCTATTTGTGAGACTGAGCTGAAGAAAAAAGGCCTCGTTTTGATAAGACAAGAAACACTGGAGACTAATTCTTTGAATAATTGCAGCTCTTCTGTGCTTTGGAGCAGGGCTGGAAATTTCACAGAAAGTTGAAATACTTTTCTTTCATTTGTTTCTGGAAGAGAAGAGCATTGACTTGAGTGTTCTCCAAGGAGCTGGTGTTTTCTAGCTGGACCTTCTCTGCCCGAAGGCAAACAGACACACCTCTGGTAGTGCCTGGAATATCCCCATTCTGCTCCTCTCTACATTCCCGAAGCACAATATTCCTGCCATGGACACAATGTGAAGTACGCCTGTAGCCACCAGGACCCTCTATTCTGCTGAGCACCTTTCCACGTGCTGGCTCAGGGACATTTTGGGGGTGTATGTTGGAAGGGACAACACTCTCAGGGGCAGGGTGGGATTGTTGGGGTGTCTGTGCAGGGCCAGGAGTTGGACTGGGTGGTTCTTGTGGTTCTCTCTAACTCAGGACATTCTGTGATTCTTTCCTGTTCACTGGATTGTGTCCCAGTTGCTCAGATGCCTGAGGAAGGAGCAAGCTCTGCTCATGTAACCCTGGTGGGGAGGAGACCAGATGCTCGATTTTTAGCCAAAACAAATCATCAAGGGACTGAGGGCAGTGGAAGGCAGGAGAGGTTCTGATATCTGAGCTCCTTTACCCTACTCTGGTGCATGAGGAAAAGTGAGATTAGTGGCAGCTCCAGGAGGAGTTGAGTGGGAGAGTCAGGAGGAGCCCATGGTTTGGAATTCAGAGCTTGGGAGAGGACCTCAGCCTTGGGACCAGACTGAGCAAGAGGGACAGAGGAGGAGGAAGATGGGAAATCAGGTGGGCCCAGCAATGCTTTACTGGCCTGGATTTACAGGACACTGCCCAAAGCACAGACATACAGAGCTTGCACCCCAGCCTCCCTCATGGGTGAGGCTTGAGCAAGGCTCTGGAGAGCTCCAAAATGCCTCCACTAAGTTTGTCCTTCAGCCCAGGCCACTGCTCTTTAATTCCTCTGGGATTTCCTCACCTTCTAGACCTCACACCTTCCCTGTCACATTTGCTGTGGGATGTCCACAAGGTCACATTCAGGAGGAACTTCACCTTTCAATGTCCTCGTGAGATGCAGCACGTCCCCCTCTCAACTTGGTGGCTTGGTCTGGTGAGGTCCTTCCAAGCACCTGTGCTATTAAAGCTTCACATCTGCAACCCAGGATTTATGAATTGCAAGGACCTTTTGCAGAAATCGACAGGTAAGAAGGCCAAGAAAGTCTCAATATATGGGATGGGAAGTGCCTTCCAAGGAAAAAAAGGTATTAAGACTAAAGATATGAACTAATTATCATAAAAACCCAAGAAATTAATAACAAACAGAAAGTAGAATCCTCACTAATGCAAGAGAAATGTGTAACTAAGAACCAATGAACATTAATTTCTTTGTGAGTCCTTCATCCTCTTGACTCCACACCTTCCCTGTCCCATCTGCCATGGGATGTCCAAAAGGCTCCAGGCTCCAAGTCTACCTCTTCCTCAAGAGCTGGGGAGCACAGGTTGGAGAGCACTGTGGGGCTGCTGCGGGGCTGGGGGACAGTCTGTGATGTGTCCAGACAGATGCCCACACCAAGGCTGTGTAGGACCATCTCTGAGGGCACAACAGGGACAAAGCAGCTGGGCATGGACAGCTCTGGGGACTGCAAAGCTAATGCCTGTGCAAGGGTGGAGAAGGTGGCTGGCTCTGGAGCGGGCCAGGGACTGGTGATGTTCAATGTCTGTTAAATGCACAGGAACAACACAAGATTCCTTCAGGGATATCTGGCAGGAAGCTGCTCACACATCCCCTGGATTTCACACCCAAGATCTTGGGGTAGAGCTGGGTGGTCCTTCCTCAAGGTCCTGGGCAGCCCTTGGTCTCTGCAGAGGGTGCAGGGAGTGGCTGCCACCACAAAGAGAGGAGATGCAGCAGCATCATGTGCTCCAGCACATCCTGTACCTCAAATGCTGCACCTCAAACTCTCTTACCCCTTGGAAAAATGTTCCTGGTCCCAGCAGAGCTCTGTGGCTCACACCACAGGGGTGAGATCTGTCTCAAACCAGCTCCTTGCTGCAAACATCAATCCCCTGTCCCCATGCTGGACTTTCATACCCTGTGTACTGTTGTTGCTCCTCAGGGCTGGCCTGTCAAATGATTAAACAGCCTTTTACCTCCCTATTTCTATGAGGAGACTTTCTTTCTGCCTCCCTGCAGGACAGGGTCTTTAGCTAAAGGTTGCTGGAAATGCCTGTTTATTTTCGTTAGTGGTGCCAGACCCACTGCCCACAATCCCTGGAGAGTTGCTTTTATTGCTTCATGATGAGGGCTGTCAACATTTTTCCAACAAGAAAAGAAAAATTGGATTTTCAGATGCATTTTTTTAACAGATACTGTCAGGATTCTGAGGGGAAAAAAAAAAAAAAAAAAAAAAAAAAAAAAAAACAACAAAAAAACGAAGAAACATCAGAGACACTTTCTTTTCACAAAAAAGTACAGAAATACATCTGAGCAATATAAAAATATAAGGCTGGATTCCAGTTAAACTGTCAAATCTAAAGGTCTGTAATTTCCACTGGGGTGAGGATTAAAAAATCAACATATCCAAAGGCTAAGACTTTGCCCAAAGCAGCTCAGCCCACACCTCTCTGATGAGCAAATCCTACCTACAGGGAAGTATTTTGGAGGAAAATGGCAGAAATCATAAAGATTGTTCCTAGAAAAAGTAGGTGTCAGTGTTTGTGGAGAGGACAAAGGAGGAAGAGAGCAATGAGAGGAGAAGGGAGGGTGTGTAGGGTGGGAATTTTGGGGTGGGGAAAGTAACCCCAAGAGTCGAGAAGGCAGCCAGGGCCCCTCACCCTGCCCAGGTACAGGCAGGTCTGGCAGCAGGGCTGGGGCAGGAGGGGCCACAATGAGACCTCTGCCCCCACACAGGAGACCGTCACTTGTCCCCAGGAACTGGCCGGGATCAGTTGTCAGTGTTGTCCTTGCCTCTTCCTTCTCCTCACGCAGAGATTTGCAGGAACAGTTGCAAACCTGCTTTGTTGTCCTCAGGAAAGAGAGGCAACCACCAAGCCAGGACCCAGGAAAAGCCACCCTCTCATGCCCAGACTGAACAACCCCAACTCTCAGCTCTGTGCCAACTCTCTCTCTGTGCCACTTGGTCCTCAGTGATGCCCCAGCCTGAGCAGCAAAGCTGAGCCCTTGTGCTGTGCCAGGGGCCTGGCACGTGCTGCCATCGCTGCCACGGGTAGTTGGGCAGACACCTGCACAGGGCATGGTGAGCACTTGGCTTGTTTTGATCAGAAAAACCTCAGGCTCCCATATCCCTGCCCAAAACCCAACTTTATTTCCACATTCATGGAGACAACATGCCCTCGGTTCATGGCACAGCAGCAGAGTGACACATTCTCGGACACCCAGGGGACCTTCTGCAGCTCCTCTCTTCAGGGAGAGCAGTTCTCCCGAGGGGCCTTGGAAAGGGCCTCACCTGCCAGCAAATAAAGACATGGCAGGAGGTGTTTGACTGTGGCAGCGATGGCAGCACGTGCCAGGCCCCTGGCACAGCACAAGGGATCAGCTTTGCTGCTCAGGCTGGGGCATCACTGAGGACCAACTGGCACAGAGAGAGAGTTGGCACAGAGCTGAGAGTTGGGGTTGTTCAGTCTGGGCAAGAGAAGGTGTGGGAAGACCTCAGAGCACCTTTCAGTCCCTAAAGGAGCTCCAAGAGAGCTGGAGAGGGACCCGGGACAGGGGTCTGGAGTCATAAAATAAGAGGGAATGGATTTAAGCTGAAGAAGAGTAGATTTAGACGAGATACTGGGAAGAAATTCCTCCCTGTGAGGGTGGGGAGGTCCTGGCATAGGTTGTCCAGAGAAGCTGTGGCTGCCCCATCCCTGGAAGTGTCCAAGGTTGGGCAGGGCTTGGAGAAACCTGGGCTGGTGGAAGGTGTCCCTGCCCATGGCAGGGGGTGGGACAGGGTGGATCATTAATGTCCTTCCCAACCCAAACCAGTCTGTGATTCAATGAGGGCAATGCATTGACTTGGACAGCTCCAGACAGAATTCTGGCTGCCTGCCAGGAATTTCACCTGCTATTTGCATTAACCCTGGAACAAATGGCTCAGCTGAGTTCTCTGGAGGTGAAGGTTTCCACAGGAAAACGGGTGAGAAGTTGTTCCACTGTCCTGGAAAAGACAATTACGGAATCACAGACTATGCCAAGTTGGAAAGGATCATGGAGTCCAACCCTCAGCCCTGCACAAGCCCATCCCCAGGAGTCCCACTCTGTGCCCCAGAGGATCATCCAAACCCTCCTGGAGCTCTGGCAGCCTTGGGGCTGTGCCCACTGCCCTGGGGAGCCTGGTCAGTGCCCAACCAGCCTCTGAGGGAAGAACCTTGTCCTGAGATCCAACCTGCCCCTGCCCTGACACAGCTCCAGCCATTCCCTGGCTCCTGTCCCTGGTCCCCCCAGAGCAGAGCTCAGTCCCTGCCCCTCCTCTGCCCCTGCCCAGGCAGTTGGAACTGCAGTGAGGTCTCCCCTCAGTCTCCTCTTCTCCAGCTGAACACACCAAGTGCCCTCAGTGTCCTCACACGGCTTCAAATCAAGGCCCTTCCCCATCCTCGTTTCATCCTCTGGACCCTCTCTAGTGGCTTCACATCTTCCTTATATCACAACCCCTCTCCCAGGGCCATTTTGCTTAAGTGGAGTTTATAAACAGCCGTCACTCAGTCCAGCAAGGAACTCGTTACCATTTCCTTGCTTGCAGAGATGGGAGCTTTTGTTTATTGAAAATAAAAACACACTCTGCTTAAAATGCTCTGCAAAGGTGGCACAAGGGGAGGGCTGGGGACAAGCAGCTTCTCCTCTCCTTGATAAATTACCTTTCAAGGGGCTCCCAGCACCTCTCTCTTGCAACAGCCACTTAATAACATGCTGGTGCTGCAGCCCTCTCATTAGTGGGGAGAACAAGAGGCATTTCAAAGCACCACAAAGCTTTCAGCTCTTGGGGCTTCACTTCCTGGGCTTCTCTGACACAAATTATTAAAAACATTTTTCAGCAAAGCTGTGGCTTGGGTGACCTTCAGAGCCCTCCCTACAAACAAAACCTGAGCCACACTTGGCGAAAGAGGGGAAAAAGGAGAGGGGGGGTGGAAGGGAAATTAGAAACTTGGAAATGTAATAATTTTCCATTATGCAAATTTGATTTAATCAGAGATGAAGTTGAAGTGCAATAAAAACATACTTTCATTAAGTTTATGACTTTCAGACTCTTTAATACCCCAGAAATGTCAATTATAATGTTGCCATAGTGATACATGGTTACAACATCCAAGGGATCGTTTTCCCACCAGTGAGTTCTCACTGAAGATGGACCAGGATCTGTTTTCTGGGCTGCTTAAACCAGTAAGGACCTGTGACTCAAATGGGAAATGTTTTTGTCAGCATGGATGAGTCTTAAATGTGAGTCTCAAATCATCCGAGGGACTCGTGGGATCACCCTTGTGACCATGGTGGGACATCCAGGACACAGATTTCAACTCCTAGAGCTCAAGGTCATTGTAGCTGTGCAATTCCTGAAAGGAACAACCTGGGAGGGACATTTCACCAGGCACGGACAGACTGGGGGGTGGTGAAGCTGCACTGTGCTCTTTGGCTACCAGTGTCTGAGAGGCACCTACAGGAACTGCAGTGACAGGACAAGGGGGAAGGGCTTCAAGATGAAAGAGAGGAAATTGAGCTTAGATATAGGGAAGAAATTCTTCCCTGTGACGGGGGTGAGGCCCTGGCACAGGTTGCCCAGAGAAGCTGTGGCTGCCCTTGGATCCCTGGAAGTGTCCACGGCCAGGTTGGAGCAACCTGGTCTGGTGGAAGGTGTCCCTGCCCGTGGCAGGGGGTGGAATTAAATGAACTTTAAGATCCCTTCCAACCCAAACCATTCTATAGCTTGTGGGATATGGGCTGTGGGCTGAAAGCGCATAATGTTCCCCCTCAGCCTGAGTGTGGGGGCACTGGGAGGTCCCCCCAGGTGTGTGACACAGTCCTCAGGCTGGTGCCAGGCCCCCACAGAGGTGTTTGCTCCTGTCACACAGAGAGTTCACGGGTGCAGTTGACTCCAGTGCAGATGGAGGGTTTATTGTGCTGCTGTGTAACACAGTCCAGAGAAGAGCTCTGCCACAAGGCTTCCCAGGAATCCTGCTCGGGGTGTGTAGGGGGGGAGAAAATATCAGCTTTGCATCAATTCCTGTCTCTTCTTTGTCTTCCTGCCACTGCTCAGTGCCAGTGCTGCCCAACAGAGCAGCCCAGGTCACTTGATGGCTTAGCAGCTCTGGATGAATCTTCTGGATCATGGTAAATGCACAGCTCAGCCTGTGTGCTGGCTGGGCTTTAAAGGCCCTCTCTGGGTGGCAGCAGCAGGACAGGCTGTTCCACAGGGGAAGGAGAGGCAGGAGCTGAGCAAATCTCACAAGAGCGGCGGGTTCACCAACACATGGGTCTTTCGCGCCATGTTGAGCAAAAGGGGACCAAAGCTGGTCCACGATCATGGCCAGGCTCAGCCATGAGTCTGGAATTCCAGAAAAGACCGTGGGGGTGAGCAGCATGTGAGGCAAGCTGGGAAGCTGAGTCAAAAAGCTGGGAACAGGATCAGGATGAAGTTTCATCAGCCAGGATCGTTCTGATCCTGCTCAGTGTCCAGGAGCAGTCACACTCCAGTGCTCACCAGGCAAGTCGGAGGTGACAAGGACAGTCTGAGGTCAAACTGGGAACCGCCAAGTTGGAGTCAGGGGAGCCTCAGCTTAAGAGCAGCTCCCACAAGGAGAGAGAGACCCTGCTGAGGTTTTGGAGCCAATCTGTTCTGAGCTTTTTCTCAGAGGGGTCTGAGTTTCTCAGACAGGTCCCACTGAGCTGCTCCAGGCACAGCCAGCTGAAATACACCCTGGGGCTGCAGCCAGGGCCCCAACCACCTTCCAGCATGTTCCACACCCTACACCCAGAGCCAAGGGAGCTGGACATGCCCCGTTCTTAAAGCTCAGTATTTCTGCCTTGGCTGCTTTTCCAACGAGGCACTAATGAAAGGATAAACAGAACCAGCTCCTGAAGCCACTGGGGATTCAGAGTCCTGTGGTCGCAGTGCTGCCGGTTTTGTCAGTCATCTAGAGATCCTGGATTTGTTTAAGCCTGGACTGCAGACCACAGCCAGGGACAATGGGAAAACATCCACATGGGGAGTCCGGAAGGATGATATTCCTTCAAACTCCTGCAAAACATCTCTGACAAGCTCACACTGCTCCTCTGTCGGCTTCAGGGAGATGACAGGTCCCCGCTGAGTCCCTGTTTTTAAAGCAGGAGCTTCTGTTTTCCTGGAGGAAGTTCCACAATGAGGTGGCTGCAGATGTGATGAAAAGAATTCAGCTACTGCAGCTGCTCTGGAGTGAAACCTGGATGGTCACAACCGCTTTAAAAATCTCCTATTTTCTTCACACTGTCAGGCCCGTGAGGTGTGTGCTGTGTCCCTTCTGTCCTGCTTCACAGCACTGCTCAGTGCCCAGGGTTGTTGTGCAGCAAACTGAAGATGAAAAAGTGGTGTGTTTGCAAAAACACTCACCTAGGGAGCAAATGAAGGGATACCTTGATATGAAACACATGATACAGCTCCTGATGGTGGTCTGTGGATAAATGCACCAGGCAGAGTGGAACACCAGCCTTAATTCCAAAGGAAGTAATTTTATCATCTTTTTAAAGGTGCTAATTTAAAAGTTTCCAACAACTTCACACCCCTTGCGTGCAATTTAAAATTGTCTCTGAGCAAACACTCCTGTTCAAAATGCCAGCACAGGGAAAGTCACAGGGAGTTGCTTTTCCCTCTCATAGGTTCTAATAAGGCCTGTATCTGCTTTGTGCTAATTAGAGAAACCTCTTTTGCCTAATCTTATTTTGAAGACCCCAGCGAGAAGCCAAAGCATTTTTAGAGATCATGACACCTGAGCTGCTAAATTCAAAGAAATAAATGCATTGTGTGTAGATGAGCAGTGAGGGGTTGGGGATCAGGGACAAGTTATCAGCTGCTCTGCCTTATCTGGGGGCAGTGGGAGGGACCAAACCTGCTCATGGGCACTGCCCTGCATTGCCCTTAGTGGGACTGAGCAGGCTTTGCTCAGTCCTGCTTACCTGGACCTCTTCCCACCTGGGCTCAGCTCAGGCTCAACCTTTCAGGCAGGTTCCATAGCAGGAACTGGACCAGGAGCTTCAGAACTGTCATGCTGGACACAACATCATCCCATGGGAAGCTTTCCAGAATTCCATAATTCCTCTGCTGTCAGTGATGCTGCTGAAACAGGTATTCAAAGTGCCTGGGCTGTTCAAGCTGCTCAGGGCTGTATTTAATTTTGGGTGATGGTGCTGGGGCTGTCTGGAGCTCTTTAGCTGATGCTGGAAGTCTCCCCACAGCCTTGTTAGAGCTTCCCAGAGTAGCTGGAATCACTGAGCAGAATAGCTCAACAGAGTGGATTGACACTGTTTAGTTGGACCTCAGTGTGTCTGGTGTGTAAAAAGGGGTGTCACAGCAGTGTGGTTTCCTGCAGTGCCAACTTCTTATTTGTAGCCAGGTTGTTCCACATGGGGAGAGGGACTGAGCCTTTGCCCTTTCGTTTGGAACAATGAAAAACCATTTCAGCTACATGGGAAGGGAATTCAGAGCCAAAATATGAGTGGTGTGTTTTTAACAGTGTCATTCACCTTGAGACAGAGGGCATGGTACTGAATCAATCATGAGGCAATCACACTTTCCCCAGGGGATTTTAGGCCGATGTTCCTCTTTTTTTGGTGTATGGTTTTTTGATTGGGTTTGGGGTTTGTTTTGGTTTCTTTGTTTGTCTTTTCCTTTTGTTTCGAGTTTTTTTTTGTTTTGCACAGCCAGCTGGTCCCACCACTGGCAGAACCTTCAAGAATAAAAACTGATTGGTGCATTTCTCACTGGCATGGGCTCACGTTTGAAGTCTTGGCTTGCTCTGTACCTGCTTTGATGGGATCATTGGTGGGTTGGTCAAACCACATCAGCATTTACTGCTACAGAATGTTGCATTTAAAAGTTAAGTAGGGCAAAGTGCTGCTTTTCATTTGGTGGAAAGCTCCCTCACTGCATGAAAGTGTCACCTCCCAAGTTATAATGGGATCAAGGATCCAGCTGAAGACCTGGTGTGGTGAGCGAGGTCTCTGAGGTCGAGTTCCTGCCACTGGAACAGTAATGGATCTGATCTTCCACAACCAGAGGCTGTGGATCTCCAGCAGGGAAGGTCAGGAGAACAGCCCTGGATCCTCATCCCATGTTTTCTAAGCAGCAGGGACCTGCCATCCCTGACTGAGAGCCAAATCCTGTGTGCCCACCTTGCAGAGCAGATTTCTGTGCTGTCCAGGGGGGTTTGGAAAAGAACATCAGCTCAGAGCAACCACATGGCACCGAGGACTGTGGATCTGCTCCTGCCTGGACTCCTCACCGTGAATCCCTCCAGTATTAAGGGATCTGAGCCATGTGTTCCCTCCTGTTTCCCTCAACACAGAAGAACTCTCCCGATCATCCTCACCCCCCTACTCAAGCATTGCTGGAGGGTTGATTTGTCCACATCACCACCTTCCATCCTGCAACACCTGGCAATATCATGAGCTTTAACAAGACCAAGTGCTGGTGCTGCACCTGGAGCAACCCCCAGGATCAGTCCAGGCTGGGGATGAGCAGATGGAGCAGCCCTGGGAGAAGGCCCTGGGGGTGCTGGGGGGGGACAGGCTGGACATGGCCCAGCCCAGAACCCCCCCATGCCCTGGGCTGATCCCCCAGCGTGGGCAGCAGGGCAGGGGGGATTGTGCCCCTCTGCCCCTCAGGTGAGACCCCCCTGCAGAGCTGCTCCAGCCCTGGGGAACAGCACAGCAAGGACATGGAGCTGCTGGAGAGAGTCCAGAGGAGGCACCAAGAGGATCAGAGGGATGGAGCAGCTCTGCTGGGAGGAAAGGGGAGAGAGTTGGGATTGTTCAGCCTGGAGGAGAGAAGCTTTGGGGTGACCTAATTGTGACCTTCTAGGACCTGAAGGGAGCTGACAAGAAAGATGGAGACTGTTTGCAAAGTCCTGGAGTGACGGGAGAAGGGGGAAGGGCTTCCCACTGCCAGAGGGAAGGGTTAGATGAGATATATGGAAGAAATGCTTGGCTGTGAGGGTGGTAAGGCCCTGGCACAGGTTGCCCAGAGAAGCTGTGGCTGCCCAATCCCTGGGAGTGTCCAAGGCCAGGTTGGACAGGGTTTGGAGCAACCTGGGCTAGTGGAAGGTGTCCCTACCCATGGCAGGGGGTGGGACTGGCTGATCTTTAAGGTCCTTTTCAACCCAAACCATTCTGTGATTCCATGATTTGATGCCCCTTTGACAGGAACTTGTTCACAAATCCTTGCAGGGCCCCTGAGGTTCAGTGAACGCTGCATTTCCCCAGCGCTTCCAAAGGCTGTGATTTTGCAGACACACACAGGGAGCAGGGCATTGTCTGCTGGATTAGGGCCTTGATATTTCTAATCATACCCTGCCTCATCCTCTTTGAGTGCTGAGAACCCAATTCACTGGCATTCAGTGGTTTCTCTGGGTGCTATTTCAGATGCAGAATAATTAGCAACATGCAGGAAAAGCAACAAAGCCACGAATGGTATTTAGTGACAATTATTCCACCGAAAACCATTCCTTACTATTATAAATGGAGCTTATTAGCACTAAATTGTTTCCATAGGAAGCAGCATCAGCAATAAAAAGAATGGCTGCAGGCTGGCTCTGCAGCAGGAGCAGCACAAAGGACTTGCCCAGCTCCTCCTCGCTGCAGGGCGTGGGGAGGGAGAGGCCCACACTCCTGTCATGGCTTGGGAAGAGTCAGCTTGGCACTGCCAGCTTGCCTGGCCCTTTCTCCAGGCCCTGGCACAACACAGTGATACTCCTACCTGTGCTGGGCAGGGCCCACACCACTGCAGTGAACCGGTTTGCAGTGGGGAGGGAGCATTGGGGGAGTTCACCTGGAGAAGAGAAGGCTCTGGGGTGGCCTTGGAGCCCTTTCCAGTGCCTAAAGGTGCTCCAGGAGAGCTGGAGAGGGATTTGGGACAAGGGATGGAGGGACAGGACACAGGGAATGGCTTCCCACTGGCAGAGGGCAGGGTTAGATAGGATATTGGGAAGGAATTCTTCCCTGTGAGGGTGGTGAGGCCCTGGCCCAGGTTGCCCAGAGAAGCTGTGGCTGCCCCCAGATCCCTGGAAGTGTCCAAGGCCAGGTTGGAGGGGGCTTGGAGCAACCTGGGCTAGTGGAAGGGGTCCCTGCCCATGGCAGGGGGAGGAATGAGATTGTCTTTAATGTCCCTTCCGACCCAACCCAGTCCATGATTCCATGATTCTGTAAGCAAGCTCATAAAATCATTTGCCCATCTACACCTAATTCAGAGGGAACCCCAAGTGTCAAGTAGAGAAATGGGGCATTTAGACACGAGATATTTGGATCTGGATGACCAAATCTTTTCTGTACCCTAAATCCTCATTAGTTTAACAGCTTTGCCCCCCAGTCCTGCAGAAGGAGGTGGTCTCAGCACAGGAGGCTGTCTGAGGGCAAGATGGGTGCCTGGCTCGGCCTCACCAGGTCTCCTCCAGCCTCTGCTGCTGTTCAGGGATGCTCTTTCCCCTGTTAGCAGGTCTCTAAGCTGGTTTCACAGGCTATCACTCATAGGTTTCTCAGGTCTGGGAGGTATTTCAGGCTCAGACATGCACAGAGCCCTCAGCCCTGGTCATCAGGACAGAAAAAACCACTTGTCCTCCACCCAGAGCCTTTCTCCATACAAGGGACTCAATTTAGGAAGGATGTTGAAGGGCTGGAGCGTGCCCAGAGAAGGGCAACGAGGCTGGGGAAGGGTCTGGAGCACAAGTGCTGTGAGGAGAGGCTGAGGGAGCTGGGGGGGCTCAGCCTGGAGAGGAGGAGGCTCAGGGGAGACCTTCTCACTCTCTGCAACCCCCTGACAGGAGGGGGCAGCCGGGGGGGGTCGGGCTCTGCTCCCAGGAACCAGCAGTAGGACAAGAGGGCACAGCCTTGAGCTGCCCCAGGGGAGGTTTAGGTTGGACATTGGGAAGAAGTTCTTCCCAGAGAGAGTGCTCAGCCCTTGGAATGGGCTGCCCAGGGAGGGGGTGCAGTCACCATCCCTGGAGGTGTTTAAGCAGAGCCTGGATGTGGCATCAGTGCCATGGGCTGGGTGACAAGGTGGGGGTGGGTCAAAGGTTGGACTGGGTCATCTCAGAGGTCTTTTCCAACCTGGTCCATTCTGTGACTCGCTCCTCCCCAGCTGTTGAGCTCTGCAGGCACAGGGCAGCTGGAATCCAGGAATTCTGACAGAGGCAGTGGAGCTTTAAAGAGTGAGCCTGCAGAAACAAAGTCACTTGGGCAAACACCTGAGTGTTCAGTGCAGGGGAGTGTGACAGCCCCGCGGATTTGTGACAGTGTTTGCTGCAACCTCCCTCCTTTCGCCCCATGATTTAGTGGGTGCTTCCATTCAAAAATTGTGGGAAATTCCCTCTCCCTCCCCATAAAATGCCATCTGTAAAATGTAAACCACACACCCATGAGACAGCCCAAGTGTGCCTGGCAGAGGCCACAGCCAGTGAGATAAGTACTGATGGTGTTGATATGGGAGCTCAGGAGTCACAAGAGAAGATTCATTTCCCTTCACTGGAAATTTGATTTCCCTGCTCTTTATCTGCAGGACATGATAACAGCCCCAAACCCTGCAGAGGGCTCTAAAGGCTCTGGATGAACCGCTTCATTTGACTTCTGAGGGCCTGGGATTCTCTGCCCTGTGCTCCCAGGGATTTTCCCTGTCAGCCCCTCAGTTCTCCTGAGTTGTGTAGCAGCAAAGTGATCATGACTGCTTTGCTTTGCTCTGTGTTCAGCAATCAGGGGTATTGATGAGGGACACATTTTTAGGCGTTCCTCTGGTAGAGCAGGATTTGGAAGCAATTCTCCAGTGCTTGGTGACCACTGCCCGACTGAGCTGCTCATGGCTGAGCGGCATCCTGGGGGAAAATTCCATTGCTCCCTCAACTGTATGTTAACATTTGTCATCATTTCAAGCTTTGCAGATGTAGACACATCTTTGGAAGGGGCAGAGGGAGTCGGGGCAATCACTGGTGCCTCAGTGAGTGGCAGGACAGGGGATGGCTGAGCTCTGTGGGTGGTGAAGGCTCCCCCGGCAATGGAGCACAGGAATTAATTAGAGCTAAAGATCAGCAGCCAAAGACACTCGAGGAGTAAATGTCACTGCCAAAGTAGGGCAGGGAGGTAACTTCAGCCTAATTAACCACATCTTCAGGGCAGGAAAAGGCCATGAGTGCAGCTGCAGCCTCCTGTGGACACCCTGGGCAGAGGTCACTGAAGATCAACGTGGACTGCAACGAATGTGAATCGTTCCCTCTCCTGCAGGAACAGCTCACAACTGCAAAGTCAGGTTTGGTGTTGATAAAGCACAGCAGAAAGCACTGCACATCTGTCACACTTTCTGTCTGCTTGTGGCTGTGCAGGCTTTCCATAAATAATGGCCATAAATACTGTAACCAAGTTAATGTTTGCCTCATTCTCCTGCTATTTGTTATTATGCACAAAGCAAGTTGTGTTAAACAAGCCAAAGCTCCTGCAAAGGCCCCTCTCACAGAGCAGCCAGAGCAGAGCTGTGCTGGGAGGGTACAGCCTGGCAGAGGCTCTGCCTGTGAGGCATCAGGTCAGTAATTGCTGGGTCAGAACCACCTTGGGGGGGTATGTGTGGAGGGGGAAGGGATGGTTGGAACCTTGCGGAGGTGAGATGGTGTCCTATCCCTCATGGCAGCCCCTGGAGCCCTGGAGTAGCTGCCAGTCACAAACAGCCCAGGAAAACTTCACCACCCAAAGCTCCTGGAGCCTCTCACCCAGCTCAGACTGGGATAGTGAGGTCACTGCCCTATAACACCCCAGAGCACCTGCAGTCCCTGAGCCAGCTCAGACTGGCAGGGACAGTGAGGACACTGCCCCTCTTCCTGCCCTGGAGCCCCAAAATGGCCAATGGGTCAGAGTGGGGGTGGCCACAAGGACCAGAGCAGATAACAACTGTTGCCTAATATTGAAGAAAAATTCTCTGGCCAATTTTAGTATAGAAAGGTAGAGAGCAATTCCTTTAATTAAGGCCTTAAGGTGCATAAAATACATAAACACACTGCACAGCACAGATGTTATAATTTTATAACACTAGCTAATTATCATATCTAGCCATTACATAATGGGATACACCTAGTCCAAAAATTGTCTGTCCCCCAGGACCTCCCTCAGCCCTGCATCCCCAAGTTGGGTGGGTGGTCTTTTACAACCTTTCTACACCTTCTTCTTCATCAACACCTTCTGTCTTGCTTGGAGCCATTTCAAGTCTTCTGGACCACATCAAACAATATGACTATTATGTTCTTTTAGGTACATTTTATACAAACTAGATGTTCTTGCTAAAATCTTTATCCATTGAAATCCTTGAGGAGGAACATTAAACAATATTTCTGGAATTTAGTGCAAAAGTTATTTAGCTAAAAGTTCTATCCTGTAAGTGCTACAAAGCTACATTAAAAATCTAAATGCTATAGTGTTTAAGGGGTCAAACCAAAGGCATGTACTCTCCACACAGTCACAGTCCTGCCACCTGGACGTGTGAGAGCTGGTCAGCCACAAGGATCCAACAGTAGCTATACAATAATCTGCCTCTTTGACCTCCTTTGGCTTCTTGCTTCTTCTCTTTCTTTGCTCCCTTCTTGTTGTTTTGGGTATCTTAAGGCTAGTGGAATTGGATCTTGCTCAGCTGTGAGGGTTGTCATTTGCTGGGTCAGCATTTGGGTGGAATGCTTTGTTTTGACCATGTGCTCCATTTTTGAAATTTTGCCAAGTTCTCCCCATCTTCTCCCCTAAATTATCAGTAAAGGTACCTCTTGGGAAGAAGTGTGTGGCTTGAAGCCATCTCAGGATATTAAAGAACCCTGTACAGTTTTAGAAGTAAAACTCTGGGCTGAGCGTGCAGCTCCAAGGGGGGTGTCACACCGAGGCATTTCGGATCACTGCTGGGCCCGTTTCTCCCCTGTCACTCCAGGACCTGTCTCTCTCGGCACGTGGGAGCCATTCCCACAGGAAATCTGTGTAGTCAGTGCTTCCACATCGCCTGGCAAGGACAGCTCAGCAAACAGCCCAGCTGCAAAGAACACCCACTGTGGGGGCTGTGAGGTTCCCTCCAGGCACACAGGAGGAGACCCAGTCTCCTTCCATCTGCCTGAACTGGGGGAACTGGCAATCTGGGGCAAAGCTGTGGAAAAGCTGCACAGTCCCCTCCTCCTGCCCTGCCAGCTGGGAACAAGCAGAGACTTTCCTCTTCCTCCCTTCTGCCATTCGTGAGCAGGGGGCACTGTCAGGACAGAGGCAGCCCCTCCTCAGGGCAAGAGGTGAGAGCTGAGAGCAGGGCCTGTCACAGTCACAGAATGTGCTGAGCTGGAAGGGACCCACGAGGATCATCGAGTCCAACTCCTGGCCCTGCCCAGCCCATCCCCAAGAGTCACCCCTTGTGCCCCAGAGGATCATCCAAACCCTCCTGGAGCCCCTCCTGGGCTGTGCCCACTGCCCTGGGGAGCCTGGTCAGTGCCCAACCAGCCTCTGGGGGAAGGACCTTTCCCTGAGATCCAACCTGACCCTGCCCTGACACAGCTCCAGCCATTCCCTGGGTCCTGTCCCTGGTCCCCCCAGAGCAGAGCTCAGTCCTGCCCCTCCTCTGCCCCTGCCCAGGCAGTTGGAACTGCACTGAGGTCTCCCCTCAGTCCTCACCACAGAGGATGCCACCCTACAGTACCCAAGCCAGGCAAGGGAGCAGACCTTGTGATAGGAGCGAGGATCAGCCAAGAGCCCAGGGATTGCCACAAAAAGGGGTAAAGCAGGTCTGGGGTAAAGCTGAAAAGCAAGTGAGCAATCGGGGCACCAGTGGGGTCCCCAGAAACACAGCCCTCACCTGGGGCCTCACCTCAGTGGGGAGCAGCCCATGGAGATGCTCTTCGAAGTTTTTCCCCCAGCTGTTTTCCAGCAACTGGTTCCACTTCCTGCAGCTTCACCATGAGGACGGTGGGCAGATCCCCGAGAGGGAATTCGAGGATTCATCTAGAGACTTGACTGGAACACCTCTTACAGTGCCAGCCATCCAGCTCCCCAGAGCTTGGGCAAAGCTCTGACATTTAGCTCTCCTGAAAAGAATACACACAGGAGATGTGTCGTGGGTTTACCAGCCCCTCCCCAGGGTTGAAAAATAGTTAATTCCAGGTAGATGTCCGGAGCAAAGCCAATCACAAGTTTTAGTAACGTCTCTGCGAATGACATATTTAAGAAAACAGAAGAGAAGATGATTTGCGCAGAAGAAATTCCAGCCCGGAGGAGATCGGAGGAGAACAAGAGATACCAATGGAGCCTCCAAGGTCAGTGTAGCAGGAGTGGGGAGGAGAGGCCCGGGTGGGGGCCCCCTCTCCCCCTCCAGCAGGGGAAAAGACTTAAAAACTAAAACTCCTGCCACCTGTGGAAGATTATTTGGAGTGAGGAGACCTTCCTGCAGCTCATGGAGGAGCCTGTGCCGGAGCAGAGAGAGACCCTCTTGCAGCTCATGAGGGAGCCTGTGCCGGAGCAGTGGAGTGCACGGAGGAAGCTGTAGCTCCGTGAGAGGCCTGAGATGAAACAGTCTGGCTGGAGATCTGTGGCCCTTGGAGAGAGAAACTTACGCTGGAGCAAGTGTCCCGGGTAGGACATGTGATCCCAGTGAGGGATTTATGCTGGTGTCATTCATTTGTGAACCTAAGGAACAGCAGAGTATGGAAGAACTGTTGTCCAACGGTAGACTCACGCTGGAGAAGCTCATCCAAGGCTGTCTCCCNCCCCACAAGAAACAGGGGATGGACTCGATGCCATTATCCCCTGTAACAGTGGTGAAGACCCTGGTGCAGCAAGTTGTCCCCTTGCAGCCCATGGAGGACCTCACAGGGCCCGAGTACCCCCCAGCCTCAGGTCCTGGCCCGGCAGGGAGGAGCAGGGCCAGTCCTGAGGGCGACATGCAGCAGAGAGAAAGAGAGAGAGAGATTTCCAGCTACAATGGATTGGAGCTGTCACCGCAGAGATAATGGAAGAAAACTTTCAAGTGCTGCAAATTTGATTTAGAGGAACTGTAAACCCTGAAAGTAGAGAAAAGACTTTTCTCCTCCTGGACTGATACAGGGGGGAGGGATAATTTTGTAAATACATAACATTTTCTTCATAAGAAAATCTAGTTAGCATTGTTGTATATATTATTCTTTAGTTTTATCCTGCTAGTAATAAATTTAATATTATTCCCCCACATCAGATCTTTTTTGTCTGTATAAAACTTCTCTCATCTTATAGCAATTATGTAAAAGGTTTGAAAAAAAATCGTTCCAGAGTAAACCCATGACAAGATGGCACACGTGGGGTCTGGAGATGGTTTGTCGTTGCGAAGGTCCTGCACCAACGTGATGCAGTTCTTGGCTTCTCAGCTCACCTCTCTCTCCCTGTTCTCCCTGTCTGTCAAAAGACACCTGAAACCCCAGGCAAGCATCTGTGCTCAGCCCAATCCTGCTGGTACTGCTGCTTCCAGAAAGGATGAAGAGGATTTTTTAGGTTCCCAGAGAGATCCCAAGGGGCAGAAGCTGCTGCAAGTGGGGCACAGTGAATCCCTTTGGTTACAAACAGCAAGGAAGAAGGATCCAAACATCTGGGGATTTCTTGATGTGGAACAGAAAGATTCACTCGTGCTTTTAAAGTTCCAAATTGTACTTTTTGAGGGCATGTTGCCATTTCATGCCCGACAGCTTATGAGAGTGTGTGTGCCTGCGTCTGCTGAGCATCCAGCACTGATTTCATTATGCAGAACGTGCCCTGAACTGTCAGGGGAATCATTAATGCACATGGTCTTGCTGCAGGAGGCAGGGATGGCTTCCCATCCCTAACAAGCAGAGGGACGAGTGCTCCTCATTCTTCTGCTTGGTTAAACAAGGAGGAAAAATCAAACACGGTGTTTGTGGAGCTGGGAGAGAACAGCTAAGAGATGAGGGGTGAGGGCTCAGTGGCGCCTGTGCAGGGAAGAGGCAGTAGCACAGTGTTGTGCTACAGGGATTGGGCTGGTGCACAAGGGCTGCTGCACACGGTGGCAGAGCTGCAGAGTCCTGGTTTGGCCAAATCTGGTCTCTACTCTGTGAGCAGGGACAGGACTCCAGGGGAGGGCTGAAGCTGTGCCCGTGGAGTTTCAGGTTGGATCTCAGCAAAAGGTTCTTCCCCCAGAGGCTGGTTGGGCACTGACCAGGCTCCCCAGGGCAGTGGGCACAGCCCCAAGGCTGCCAGAGCTCCAGGAGGGGTTGGATGGTCCTCTCAGGGACAGGGTGGGATCGCTGGTGTGTCTGTGCAGGGCCAGGAGTTGGACTGGATGGTCCTTTTGCTCACTTCCACCTCAGGATATTCCATGATCCTCTGATCCTTCTCTGCCTCAGGGCTGGTTCTGCTGTGCATTTTGGCCCCAGGGCTCAGACATGTGACTGAACTGTGGGAGCACTGGATTTATACAGTGGCAAAACAGTGTTTCTTATTTCTCTCCCGCTTCCTTTCTGGATAATTCCTCAAATTCAATGGGCTTTTTTGGCCCACTGTAGAGCCCTGAGCTATTCCACTGTGACCCCCAGCTGTCTGTCCTTGGTGCTGGAAGGTAATTCAGAAAAGTGAATCCTACTTTTCCCCCAGCACAGGACTTTCCATGTGGTTATTTGAGTCCCACATGCTGCTTTACTGCATAGTCATTCAGAACAACTAAGTCCTTCTACAACTGCTTTCAGTAAATATTCTTTCCTAGTCCCATGAATAATAAAGTACCTGCAGACCACAGCCCTTGTTACTCAGTCCCTTCTCCAGATCCCTTCTGAATATGCTGAGGAGTCCCAGTCACTTCACACAGCCCTGGGACCTCCTTTCATTTATTCCAGCCCATCGCTTTCTCTTCTAATGTGTTTTTAGTCCATGCAAGGGATTTCCCTCTCATCCCGCTGCTTCAGTGGAGCAGCTTGTTAAAAGCTTCTTGAAAATTCCAGGTCCTGCTTCAATTATCCATTGATTCCTCCAGAATCCTCCAGTGGCTCTTCACCACTGTATCATGTATATCAATTCTCTGCTAATGCTGTTCTCCATCATCATCCCTTCTGCCTGCAGTGGACATCAAGTGCCCTGCCCAGCAGTTTCTCATGTCATACAATTTTAAAAGAAATTACGTATTTCTTTTTCCTGGTTTTTCTCCTCAGTTTCATCTGCACATCCCTGAGTACTTTCATTTACATTTGATGCCGAGCCCTTCCCTTCCCAGCTGCTTTTAACCCTTGGCCACCTATTGGCGCTACATTTTCTGGCTGTCGTTCTGTTCTTTGTGAATTAAAAGGGATTTATTAGTGGCTCATGATGCCTTTAGCAAGCTGTTCCTCAAAGTATTTTTTTGGCTCTAACATTTCCTGGTCTTTGAACACCTATTTTGCTAGGTTTGGTCCCTCTGTTAAGTGAAAGATATTTCCTCTGAGCCTTCCTCACACTGTCTTTAAAGAATTTTCATGCCACCAATAGGTACTTCTTACCCTTGAGCTGTTCCCTGTAGTTTCCTCTAAACAAATTTCCCTGGGTTTATGTCGCTCCCCCTTGAAAAACAGTGGTTGCACCGCAAGAGGTTTTGCTGATTTCTCTCCTTTACACAGCTCCTGAACTGGAGTAAACAACAGCTACAGAACAGCCTTTAAGAGAGGCATTTCGAATCTGACATTTAATTACATCTTAAATATGATGCTCAAGGCCAGGCTGGATGGGTCCCAAAGCAACCTGGTCTAGTGGAAGGTGTCCCTGGCAGGAGGTGGAATGAGATGAGCTTTAAGGTCTCTCCCAGCTCAAACCAGTCTGTGATTCTGTGATTAGAGAATAACCTTCTACCCAGAAAGGAAGCTGTGGGGAGCTCTGGTTCTAAGGGCATCCTGCCTTATTTTATTTTCTAGATAAATCTACAGGTCTTCAGGTGAAGTCTGAAGAAGCCAAATCACAAATCTGCAGCAAGCAAACCTAAAACCTCTGGGAAACACTGGAGAGGTGTTTCAGTGATCTTCATCTGCCTGGCCAGACTCCCCTCAGCAACAAGGGTAGGGTGTGCTGGAGGATGGTTATGGGGTCTGGCTGTGTGAACAGGGAGCTTTCATGGAATGCTGGGCTGGTCCAGAGGATTCAGGTGGCACCAGAGCATGTGTATGACAAGCCCATCACATGCAGGAAGGGTGTCAACAGTTCCAGCAATATTTGAGCACCACAATGAATTCATGGGGTGCATTTACACTCATCCAAAACCCTGTAGAAGTTTAATTCTGTGCACTGCAGCACAACTCCAAAGACATGCTGAAACCATCCCCCCACTGTGACCACTCCAGGTCCTGTGTTATCAGGCTGGAGGGTCAACTAGAGCAGTGAGTGACCACGTAGGAATATTGTCCATGAGGATGGAGCAGGATTGGTGACAAGGCTCCAGGGAGACCTGAGAGCCCCTTCCAGTGCCTAAAGGGGCTCCAAGAGACCAGGAGAGGGACTTGGGACAAGGCCTAGAGTGACAGGAATGGCTTCCCACTGCCAGAGGGCAGGATTAGATGGGATATGGGGAAGAAGTCCTTCCCTGTGAGGGTGGGGAGGCCCTGGCACAGGTTGCCCAGAGAAGCTGTGGCTGCCCCATCCCTGGAAGTGTCCAAGGCCAGGCTGGACAGGGCTTGGAGCAACCTGGGCTAGTGGAAGGTGTCCCTGGCCATGGCAGGGGGTGGAACCGGGAGGTCTTTAAAGTCCCTTCCAAAACAGTCTATGATTTCACTGAGAAAACCAGCCAAATTGCTTTATTTCAGTAGCAGAGAAATTAAACCCAGTCAGTGGGTAACAACACTCTGCTAATATTCTGGGTTTCAAAATTTTTGTCTATATCATAATGAAAGGGGAAAAAAAAAAATCTCCAAACCTTTGGATTTTTTGCTGATCCAAATTACTTGCATATTCATTTGCAAAGTGAAAAAAGGGGTTTCAATATCATTTTCTTTACTAAGGGAACCTTGAAATTCAGAAATCCTCTGCCAAAACTGTTAAATCCAGTATATACCCACAGAATATTCAGGCTCTCTAACAAGCAGTGTGTTTTCATGGAAATATGTTTTGTCAAATGTTCCCACCAGTTCTAATTGAAACTTGTTCCTTCATTAAGATGCAAACATTTTCTTTTGACAGTGTTCAGATACAAGGTCTGGGGATACAAACCTGTATTTAAGCAGAATGCTTAAAAAAATACAAAAGGAATGTTTTATCCATATTGAAATGAGATCCGAAAGTAATTTCTTCCTTTTCCTCTCCAATGGGGATGGAGATGTTACCACAACTATTTTCACTTTGACAAAATGGTGAGTCTATGATAAAACTCACACTCCCAAATGGTTGTGACTGGCTCTGCTCCTGCCAGCAGAGCAGGACCAGAGGAACCTGTCCAAGTCCCACGGGTCCCTCTGTGCCCTCCCACACTTCCATCAGCCCTGGCTGATATTGGACTTCTGTCACATAAGGTCAGTGTGGAGCCGGCACCCAAATCCCAGCTCCAAAGGCAGCGGGGGAGTCACCCAGGAGTGAAGACGGACAGTGATTATACCCTGGGCTCACAGAATCCCAGAATCTGCTGAGTTGGAAGGACCCCCCAAGGATCATCGAGTCCAACCCTTAGCCCTGCACAGGCCCATCCCCAAGATGTGCCTCCACTTCAACAAACAGGGCCTGTGTGAGAATTACCTCCATCCAGAGCTCTGCCTTTCCTCACAAAATCCTCCAGCTGATTGTTTCTTTACTGTTGCAATGAATCTGAGAGTGCTGGATAATCACCTGTCACAGCCTCACGGGCGTTCCATAACTTCTCAGGCTTCAGAGGATGTAAAGATGATTTAGCAAAGATGATTTATGGAGTAAAGTTATTGATAAATGGTAACAATGAACTGTAATTACACTGGATATTAGATAAAAACAGTCCCTGCTCATTAAATGAAGGCTGGGGGAGCAGAGGAAGGTGCAGGCAGTGTGTGGTGGCTGCAGGAGTTCTCTCACTACTTGTGTTGATCACACGTGATTCCAAAGGGCAGGAACAGCCCAGGCCACTGCAAGATGCAGGGGATGGAGTTGGGTTCAGTCCTATCTATTTGGTCATTGTTGAGATCCTGATGCTGCTCCTTCATGGTTCACCTTAGGGAAAATCAGAGCAAACCCTCAAGTGCTGCACACGGAGTGAGCTGAGGGCAGAGGGGCTGAACTGCTGTTCAGCAGTGTTTGAAGGGCCACTGAGGTTGGAAAAGCCCTCCAGGATCATCGAGTTTGACTGGAGCATCATTCACCCTGTGTCCAATGTCCACCTTGTCCCCCAGCCCAGAGCACTGAGTGCCACGGCCAGGCCTTCCTTGGACACCTCCAGGGCTGGGGAATCCAAATCTCCCTGGGCAGCCCCTGCCAAGGCCTGACCACCCTTTCCATGGAGAAATTCCTCCTGATGTCCAACCTGCCCCTCCCCTGGCTCAGCTGGAGGCCGTTCCCTCTCCTCCTGTCCCTTGTTCCCTGGGAGCAGAGCCCAACCTCCCCCGGCTCCCCCCTCCTGTCAGGGAGCTGCAGAGCCAGAAGGTCCCCCCTGAGCCTCCTTTTCTCCAGGCTGAGCCCCCCCAGCTCCCTCAGCCGCTCCTGCTGCTCCAGCCCCTTCCCAGCTCCGTTCCCTTCCCTGCACACGCTCCAGCCCCTCAGTGTCTCTCTTGTCTGAGGGGCCCAGAGCTGCCCCAGCACTGGAGGTGCCTCAGCAGTGCCAGCACAGGGACAGTCCCTGCCCTGGGCCTGGGACACACCATGGCTGGCACAGCCCAGGGGCCATTGGCCTCTTGCCCACCTGGGCACACCCGGGCTCAGGTCCAGCCACTGTCACCAGCACCCCCAGGGCCTTTTCCCACCAGCAGCTTTCCAGCTGCTCTGCCCCAAGCCTGGAGCTGCAAGGGGTGGTTGTTTGATTCAAACTATATAATTTAGATGTAGTTTAGAGCAGCATTAGAGCAACATTTTCACTGCTATGGTGCTCTTCTTCTCTTTAATTCTTTTGTGGGTTTTTTTTCTTTTTTTTTTTTTCATTTTTAATTACAAGGGTTATTAAATTTTCTGAATATGGTAACTTTGCTCCTTGAGTTCATGTTAATTCTCTTGAAAACCTGTTAGTGATGAAAGAATCTCTAAAGGTTTTCTCATTCCAGTAAACACTTGGAAGAAATCCAAATAAAAATTGTAGCCTCAGGTTCCTTAAATGTGTGTAAAACAAATCCAGATTCCCATCTGACTTGGGCTCTCAGTCTTCTGCTGATCCCAAACTCATTCTTCCCAAATTTCATAGAAGAGCCAGTTTACTGGGATATGGCTTTGGGCATCTCCACTTTGGCCACGAAAGAGGAACTTAAAGAAGTGTCTTTATTACCCTGTGGTTTGAAATAAGGAGCAGGAGGCTCCCAGGCCTTGAGCTGCCCTTGGCACAGGGGGATTGGCTTTCTGAGAGATTTGGAAAGTCCTGATAGAGGGAAGAATTAGAAGAAATCAGCCTTTGAATGGTATCAGACTTGTATCAAGGTTTTCAAGAAAAGGGGGAATTGCTTCCCACCGACAGAGGGAAGGGTTAGGTGGGATTTTGGGAGGAAATCCTTCCCTGTGAGGGTGGGGAGACCCTGGCACAGGGTGCCCAGAGAAGCTGTGGCTGCCCCATCCCTGGAAGTGTCCAAGGCCAGGTTGGACGGGGCTTGGAGCGACCTGAGATAGTGGAAGGTGTCCCTGGCCATGGCAGGGGATGGAATGAGATGGTCTTTAAAGTACCTCCCCACACCCAACGTTCTGTGATTCTATGATTCCATGATTCTATAACGTAGGTAACCCCCACGTCCAAACAAGTCCATCCACCTCTAGCTGGGCTATGAAATCCTGCTCATTGTCTTGCCTGGGTGTTCCCTCCCATGGTTTTCTCCATGTTCATTGGGGGCTGGGGGTGTAGGCATGGGGTCACCAGGTTTTACATCACGACAGAAGCCCTGGGTTTGCTGCAGCCCCTGTAACTTGTGCCTTTAATCACACCCAGCACAGAGAATCTGCTGGTGCTGCAGAGGGGCTCTAAAAACCGAGGGCTCTGGGAGAAGCAAATCCTGCTCTTGGGGAGTTACACAAACCTGCTGTTGTGCCCATTGCAGATTTTTGGAGTGGCCTGGGGGGGTTCAGAGCACTGATGGCTGCACATGTTGGCATTGCTACAATATTTGGCTGGAGCACCAAGACAAGATGCTTGTTCCCAATAAAGCCAGCATGGAGAGGGGTCTGGAGCAGAGACAGAAGGAGGAGATCATGGGCTAACTGCTAATTTTTCTCTTGAGTGCCACATCCAGGAGAGCTGGCAGTGGCTCTGCTGCCCAGCCACACAGGCTGACTGGCCAAGGGAAAAGTCATCTCCCATGGCGTGACACCGCAGGGAACAGGGAGAACAGTGTGGAATCACTGACAGTCATGCTCCAGCTGACAGTCGAAGTGAAGAAATGACAATCCAGAGCCAACGCGGGATGGTCTCCAATCACAGTATGAGCAGACTTGTGCCAAGGAAATGCACATGGAAAAGCAAGGGCATGGAAATCTTTCCTCCTTAATTCTCTATTTCCTTTAAGGCAAATAAAGATATTTGCTAAATGTCACAGAATCACAGACTAGGAGGGACCTTAAAGCTCATCGAGTTCCACCCGCTGCCATGGGCAGGGACACCTTCCACTAGTCCAGGTTGCTCCAAGCCCTGTCCAACCTGGCCTTGGACACTTCCAGGGATGGGGCAGCCACAGCTTCTCTGGGCAACCTGTGCCAGGGCCTCCCCACCCTCACAGGGAGGAATTTCTTCCTAATATCCACTCTAAACCTGCTCTCTGTCAGTCTGAAGCCATTCCCCCTTGTCCTGTCCTTCCAGGTCCTTGTCCAAAGTCCTTCTCCACCTCTCCTTCAGCCCCTTCAGGTACTGGAAGGCCTCAAATAGGTTGCCCTGAAGTCTTTTCGCTACCAAACAATCCCAATATCCTCCTAGAGACAACAGGCAGTGTTGGGAACCTTTTGGGTGGAAACTGCTGTGGACCAGCTGCTGACAGTTTAGGGAAAGTTTTGGAATTGAAGTTCACATAACGAGAGGCAGCTGCTGGTGGTTTTGAGAAAGTTTTGTAGCTGAAGGTCAGTAACATAACAAGAATTAGATAAATAAGATATTGTAGTTAGGTGTGAAAGAAGAAAATTTTAAAATAAAGATATGCTATCCATCCAATAAGAATATAGTGTTAGGCGTGTGAACAGTTTATGTAACCAATCAAGCATTAGATAATCGTGTGCATAACTGTATAAAAGACAACCGGGCTAATAATAAAATCGGAGCTTCCTTAACATCATATTGGTGTGTGCGTGAAGTTTCCCAGGGGCCTCGCATGTGAAACTTTAAGGCAGAGTCCAGTTCCTGTTCTGTAGCTGCAGGAAGCTGCACAAAGGGTCCAGGTGCTCTCTTTGGCCCCCCTATTCCAAAGGTCCCTCCTGCCTGTGCTGAGGAACCCCCAAATACTTTGGAGAGGCTTTTTACTTTCTGTCTAGATAACAGGACATTTCCAAAGCTGTAGAGCAAAGGAAGCATCTTCTCCCATGCTTTTCCAGTGTTCTCCTTCCTCAGAATCATAGAATTGTTGAGGTTGGAAAAGACTTTTAAGATCATCGGATCCAACCATCAACCCAACACCCTGGAGGGGCCTTTTCTGAGAGAGAAAGACTGTGCTGGTTGGATTTATTTCAGGTTGGATCTGTTGGGGAAAGACACCCAGGGCAGCGATTGGGGTCTGTCAGAGGACGATACAGGAGAGATGGGTTTTCTCCAGGAAAAAAGGGAACACAGGGAAGTTGGTGCTTCTGCTTGGTGAGAGCCCCGAGGGCAGAGGCTGGAGCTGTGCCTGTGGGATGGACCACACAGGTCTGAACCCCAGTTGAGTGGCAAGAAAGCTGATTGTGCACTCTTCTCACCGCCCCACTGAGCCAAACACAGCCCAGCAATAAATACTGCCTATATTTCTAACCCAGGAATGCCAGGAAATCCAGGAAAATGTTCCCAGAGCCCTCCAGCTGTCAGTGTTCCTGCGCTGGGAGCTCTGTGACAGTGGGGACAGGAAAAGCCTCCCACCCCCCTGTGCTTTGTTGAGGATGGGATGTGCTGCTGCAGCAGCTCTTGATTTTCCCAGTCACCCTCAGGGATTCACGTGGGTAATGAAGATGAAGGGAAGTTGCTGCTCACTGTCAGGCACCATCTGGGGCCTTCCATGGGGAGAAGGCTTGGAAGGAGATGGGACTTGCATTTGGGGTTTGGCTTTGATGAAGTAGGCAAGAAGAAAGCAGTTATTAGTGGATATAAAAAGAGAAAAATAGGCAGATCTAAACCAGCAGCAGTCGGGGAAAGCAAGGCAGCTGTGAGATTGTCTGTAAAGTGGGGCAGGACAGGTAAGAGGGAGGAGTGTTTGAGTTTAACTTAGGGATCTAACTGCCATGAACATGGTAAATTAGGATATGCTCTGGCTTGGAGTCTGAGCTCTGGTTCCCTTCCCTGCTGTGGGACATCCTGTGGCAGGTCAGCGAGCTGCAGCTCAGGGGTCAAGTGAGATGGGGGATATTCCAGGACACACAGTGTGATGGGTCATTTGAGAGTAGAATCACAGAAAAACCTGAGTTGGAGGGATTCATCAGGATCATTGAGTCCAACTCCAGGCCCTGCAAGACACCCAGACAATCCTACCCTGTCCCTGAGAGTGTTGTCCAACCCCTCCTGGAGCTCTGGCAGCCTTGGGGCTGTGCCCACTGCCCTGGGGAGCCTGGTCAGTGCCCAACCAGCCTCTGGGGGAAGAACCTTTTGCTGAGATCCAACCTGACCCTGCCCTGACACAGCTCCAGCCCTTCCCTGGCTCCTGTCCCTGGTCCCCCCAGAGCAGAGCTCAGTCCCTGCCCCTCCTCTGCCCCTGCCCAGGCAGTTGGAACTGCACTGAGGTCTCCCCTCAGTGTCCTCTTCTCCAGCTGAACACACCAAGTGCCCTCAGGTAGTAATTTGAGACACACATGGATGTTACCAGAGCTGCAGTTGTTGTCCGGCAGATGCTGATGTTCAGAGGAGGACTGTCCTTCAGTGAAAAGCTTGGAGAAATTGTGCAGTGCTGACTGACAGCCATCAGAGCTCTCTGGGCCTCAGAGGGCCCTGCTGGGCCATGGCAGGAGGGGACAGTCCCAGCATGTGCCCTCCCTGGGGCCAGGCTGCTCTCTGGGGCTGGTTGTTGGCGGCAGAAGCAAACCCAGGGTCATTAGTCCTCACAAGACACCAGAGCACACCAGGATGCCCCATACCCTTGGCACACATCCCAATACCTCTCTCCAGCCCAGGATTGACCTGCTGCCTACAGAGGTACCTGGGAACAGGAGGCCTCTGGGACCTTGAGCTAATCCAGTCTGCAGAACAGGCTGAGGTTCAAGACTTTAAAAGGGAAACTTAAATGAAGTTTAACTGCAGAAGAAACAAAAAAATTGGCTGATCCACAGAGATTTCCTTTCCCTTCCCAAACCTTCCCTCCCCTGCCCTTCCCTTCTCTTTCCAAACCTTCCCTTCCCTTCCCAAACCTTCCCTTCCCAAACCTTCCCTTCTTTTTTTTTTTTCTCCTATTTTGTTCTAAAACAATCCTGTTCCTTTAGTCTGTAAGCTCTGCAGTCAGGCTCTTTTTCATTGCTTATCCTATTTTATCTAGTATGAAGCTACTTACAGCAATACAAAGGTTTTTAGAAGAAAAAAAA